>CAUYLG010051269.1:0-121093 GCA_963573385.1 Cacajao melanocephalus | reverse complement strand
GTTTGGAATAGTTTCAGAAGGAACGGTACCAGCTCCCCTTTGTATGTCTGGTAGAATTCGGCTGTGAACTCATCTGGACCTGGGCTTTTTTTGGGTGGTATGCTTTTAATTGCTGCCTCAACTTCAGACCTTGTTATTGGTCTATTCAGGGTTTCTACTTCTTCCTGATTTAGGCTTCGGAGGATGCAAGTGTCTAGGAATTTATCAATTTCTTCCAGGTTTACTAGTTTATGTGCATAGAGTTGTTTGTAATAATCTCTGATGATGATTTGCATTTCTGTGGAATCTGTGGTGGTATCCCCTTTATCATTTTTTATTGCATCTATTTGATTCTTCTCTCTTTTCTTTTTTATTCATCTGGCTAGTGGTCTATTTTGTTGATCTTTTTGAAAAACCAGCTCCTGGATTTATTGATTTTTTGAAGGGATTTTTGTGTCTCTATCTCCTTCAGTTCTGCTCTGATCTTAGTGATTTCCTGTCTTCTGCTAGGTTTTGAGTTTTTTTGATCTTGCTCCTCTAGCTCTTTCAATTCATCACACTCATTCTCCATCCAGCCTTGTTCCCTTGCTGGTGGGGATTTGTGATCCCTTGTAGAAGGAGAGGCTTTCTGGTTTCGGGTGTTTTCATCCATTTTGTGCTGGTTTCTTCCCATCTTTGTGGATTTATCCACCTGTCGTCTTTGTAGTTGTTGACTTTCAGATTGGGTCTCTGAGTGGACATTGATTGATGAAGTTTGTTGATGATGAAGTTATTTCTTTCTGGTTCTTAGTTTTCCTTCTAATATTCAGGCCCCTCTGCTGTAGGACTCCTGAGGTGCACTCCTGGCCCTGCTTGCCTTGGGATCACCTGCAGCTACTCCAGAACAATAAGGGTTGCTGCCATTTTCTTCTTCCGCTATCTTTGTCCCAGAATGATACCTGCCAGATGTCAGTCTGAGCTCTACTTTATGGGGTGACTGTTTGGATATATGGGGGTCAGGGAGCTTCTTGAGGAGATAGTCTGTGCTTTATAGGAGCTCACGTGCTGAGCTGTGAGCTCCGTTTATTCAGAGCTGCTCGGTAGGTACGTTTAAGTCTGCTGCAGCAGAACTCATAAACCCCTTTTTGTTTTCCTAGGTGCTCTGTCCCAGGGATTTAGGGCTTTATTTATGAGTTTCTGTTGTACTGCTGCCTTTTTTCAGAGCTGCCCTGCCCAGCCAGGAGGCAGCCTAGTCACTGTCTGCCTGCAGATGCTTTACTGAGCAGCTGTGGGCTCCACCCAGCTTCCCTGTGAACTTCCCTGCAGTCCTGTTTATATGGGTAGAGTTAGAACTGCCTCTGCAATGGCAGCCCACCTCTATAACGGTGGACTCTCTCTGTAATGGCGTGCTGCCTCGGCAATGGCGGGCTGCCTCGGCAATGGTGGGCTACCTCAGCAATGGCAGACTACCTCCGTAGTGGTGGACTGCCTTGGTAATGGCGGACACCCCTTCCCCACAGAGCTGGACTGTCCCGGGTTCAGCTGCACTTGCTGTGAATCTCTCAATCCAGAGCGTTTCAGATTGCTGTTTTTTTGTAGGGGTGGGACCAGCCAAGCCTGATCACCTGGCTCCTTGCCTCAGAGCCCTATTTTTTTGAGTTGAATGGGCGACTCTGTGTCCCAGGTGTTCCAACTGCCTGTTGAAAAGGCGCTGGGATCTGTGTGATTTCCCGTGCAGCGACCCACTGCGCCGGCTGAAACAGCCATGCTGAGATTCGTGGTACTTTTTTGCCCAGGAATCTTCTGGCCTGGCTCCCTGTTTCAGTCCCCTTTTTTTATCAGTTGAATGGGTGACTCTCTATCCCAGGAGCTCCAATCGCCAGCCAAAATGGCACCCGGACCCGTGTATTTTGTGCAGAGAACCGCCACGCCAGCCAAAACAGCATCACCAGCCAAAACAGCCGAGCTGGCGGCCCGTGGGGCTCCTCCGCCTGGGAATCTCTTGGCCCGTAATAAAAATTCCTCTGGAAATGCAGTGTCCACTCACCCTCCGAGCTTTCACTGGGAGCTGCAATCCTGAGCTGCTCCTAATCGGCCATCTTGGATCTGTCAGACATGTTCTTTTTATACCCAAATTCCTTAAGCAGAGCTGTTAGTAAAAAGGAAAGTATTAAGTGTGTGCCAAACTTAAACATTATTAATGTAAAGCTACCAAATACCTTTGACACAGAAAAGATTATTTTCATAACATAAAAAATCCTTAAAGATCTTCATGTATTAGATGTTGTAAGTTCTTTTCCTAGAGTTCTTTGAGTATTATTGAGTTTCACCTATAAGTCAATGTTGAATCATGGTTTCAGGCACCCCATAAAGTTTCACCTGTAAGTCAATGTTGAATCATGGTTTTAGGCACTCCAAAAAATAATTATTGATTTTAATTTAAATATTTTTTCTAATGTCAATATTTGGTAATATTGGTTAATATTTGTAATTTTTGATAAAGACAATTTTGTTATATGAAATTACTTCTATTTCTATTTCACTGGGCATTTTTATTGGCAATGACTACAAAACATTACTAAATCTCATTTTTAGTATCTATTATTTAATAATATCTTACATTCTGTTGTTTGTATTGTAACTGTTTACATTGATAGATTTGGTATTTTATCACTGAATTTAACCAAATTTAGTCATAAATTATTTAAACTTATTTTTGTTTTGTAATAGCTAACATATATCTTATTTAGAGTTTTGTATCTATATTTATTAAGAAGTTTATAACTTCTTTGTAGCACATTTATCAATATTGGATAATCAATTCTGATTTTACAAATTAATTGAGGAACTTCTTATCTTTTTCTATGAAATTATTATATAACATCAAAGTTATATGTTTTTTAGAGAATCTGATTATATAAATGTGTATCTTATTTGGTCTAGAACAAGTTCACAATAATACAGAAGATGACGTACCTGTTACACAGTTACTATACTCATAAGAGATAGAGCTAAAGAGTTATGAGTAGCAGATGAGAATAGAATTTAGTTTTAACAATACATGAATCATTCACATGTTGTACATTTGCTTCTAAATAAATGCTGATTGCTAACCATTTTAGACTGTATGACAGGAAAAATATGGTGACATGTGAGCACAGGGAAGATTGCCCTTGGCCTATTTTTGGTTTGAAATTGATCTGTATCATTGATATATCTCTCTCTGCCAAATTTTTGTTCTCTAATGTGCACCCTGTCACTAGTGGCTCAGGGTCAAACCCACTTAGTTAGAAACAAAGAAAATAGCATCTAAATATATTGCTTTTGTGTGATTTGCTTAAGCAGAACTGAAACCAAGAGAATTTATTGTCAACTGGAAATTGGCCACAAAGATTCTCAAATGTGCTAAATCCCAGCATTAATTAAATTTTAAGTAAGGAAATTGCACTAACTGTTTTAAATCACAAGGGCACTGTTTAACACAACCTAAAGCAGTAATTTTCTGACTTTGACCCAAGTGACCTATTAGAATTAATGACATTTTCAAAAATTGCTTATTTTTTCTCTGCAAGTTCAAAGAAACATTGGTTGGGTAATTATCTAAATTATATCAGACGGCACTAATAACATAAGGGAGGAAAGTTCATGGAGAGAGAAATAATAAATTGTAGATTAGATATCTGAATTTCTCTTTTTAAATGATCACCTTGATGTAAGCTTTACCAAAACCATTTATCCCAGATCACATGAACTCTGATACCACAGCTAGTTGAATGAAATAATTTTATTTCATTTCATCATCTTTAATGAAAGAGTTTTAAGAGAAGAGGATTGACTTGAAGTTATCATATAATACAATAGAACAATTTAAAATATAATTTCAAGGAAAATAGCAATAATAAGGTTAAACTGTACTTATTACAAACTGTTTCCATGCTCACATATTAAACAAGAACACTGAATATATATTAACCATGATAAAAGAAAATAATAAACATTTGAAAGGGTTAAATAGCTAATACTAGATATAAAATATTCAAATCCCCCATTACTGTACTTACTGTCACCTACACATAACCCAAGGAAACAATTCTTTCGAGTATTTTTGTAAATAAGCCCACTTATTTTGTAAATAAGCCCACAATTACTTCTAGTATTTTTGTAAATAATGCATAGATTATAAAACAACCAAATAGAAAAACAGTTATATATCCCAAAGAATGAAGTTAGGAAAAAAAATTTCTCACATTCACAAAAAGGTGCCAAAGAAGAGAATTCCTGTCAAAAGCTGATGAAAAATAATTTGTAGTTGTTCTTATAAATTTTTTTTAAAGTGCCTCCTGTTCTCCTCTGGCTTCTTTAGGGGAGTATTTGAGTGAAAAGAGAAAAAAAATGAATTGCCAGAGGATTTCTGATTACCATTTAATAAATACAAATATATATGTGTGTGTATATATATATATATATATGAAACTATAAAGAATAATACACAGCACCATTGCTATATTAGAAGTAAGTATAGAAAAATCTCAAAAGCACAAAAGTGAAACTGTATTAGAGCAAATATATTTAGAAAGTCAGATTGCATCACAAACCTTTTATCTTGTGATAGTTTTGAATAGATATATGTCAATAATTTCTTTGCTCATTGATCGGATATATTACTGAAATTCTTTGGGACTATTTTGATCAAGGAATGGTGTCTATGCTCTTTCCTTTTAATCTGAAACAGCTTTAACCAATAGAGTGCAGAGGTCATTTCTGTAACTTCTGAGACAAGGACAGACAAGGTCACGTAGCTTCCCGATAGTTCTTCAGGATTTCTGATCTCTAGAGGAAGGGATCTACTTCATAAGAAATATAAACAATTCTAAAACAACTGTTTTACAGAGGTCATATGTAGATGTTCTGGTAGATCATTCAGATTAACTCCCAGCAGACAACTGGTATTAACTGCTAAGCATCTGAGAGAGCCACCTGGACAGCAAGTAGACAGCAGCCCCTGCCAACGCCTGCCTGTAACCACATGCAGACTCCAGGCAGAATGGCCCAATTGATTATTTCCAAATTATTGACCCACAAAATTGTATGCCAAATAAAATAATTATTTAAATTGTTAATTTGGGGTTGCTTATCATGCAGCAATAATAAACAGAACAAAATTCAATACCCACAGGTGGGATGCTTCCATTTAAAAAACAAACAAAACCTTAAAACATGTGGCAGAATCTGGGACTTGGTGGAAGATGTAAGCTGAAGAAACCTTGAGAAATTTGATAGCAGAAACCTCAAGCACATAGAAAGACTATGGTTGAAAGTTTAAAGAAACTGAAGAAAATGTTATTGGAATTTGGATAATGGAGAATTCTTCTTATGCTATGGTAGAGAGTTTGAAAATGCCGTTGCCTGCAATAGCATGGAAAATAGTAATTTAACTTAATGAACTCCATGGTCTGGCTAAGATTTTCATGAAGAGTGATGGAAATGCTAAAGAGGCATTTTATTATGTGCCTATTTATTTACTTATTTTGAGGGAGAATCTTGCTCTGTTGTCTGGGCTGGAGCAGTGGCATGATCGTAACTCACTGTAGCCTCTTCCTCCAGGTCTCAAGCGATGCTTCCACCTCAGCCTCTGAAGTAACTGGGACTACAGGTATGTGCCACCATGCTAAGTGCCATTTAAATTTGATAAAAAGAGGTGAACGAAAAATCAAATGTCCCAGTTTTCAAACACAATTTGGAAGAGTATAAAAAGCCAGGACTTGTAGAGCTCCAACATAAAACTATTATTTGCCCATAATCTGTCCAAATAGAATACCTCCAAATTAAAAATGAGATTCACTGAAAGTTTCAAGTCTATGCCATTGTCACATTAACATTTTCTCATGGAAAAGAGACATGATTTCCCATGAGTGTGATGGCGATTATAAAATTATTTAGCAACTAGCAAGATTTAAAGTAGTCCCTTATTGACCCTTTCAAACATTCAAACAATGTTAACATTCCTGTCTTTTAAGTCTACGAAAATTAAATCAGCACCTCATTAGAGGTATCTGCACTCCCGTGTTCATTACACTATTCATCATAGCCAAGATATAGAAACAGGCTAAGTTCATTGACCAATGAGCAAATAAATTATCCACATGTATCTATTCTTTTGTGTCTGGATTCTTGTTATTCAAGATTCATTTGTATTGTTGCATGTATTGGTAGTTTGCTATTTCAGTTACTGAGTGATACTCCATTCTATGACTACGTTACTGTATGTTTCATCCATTTTGCGCAAGAGACTTTTGGTTACAAAGATCAGAACTCCTAAGAAGAATATTATTTATAAATATTTCTATGTATATATGCTTGCATTTGTTTAGTAAATACCTAAGAATTGTTGAATAGTACGATAGGGATAAGTTTGACTTTGTAAGAGACTAACACAATTTTCCTTAAGTGATTGTTCATGTTATGCTGCTAGAAGCACTGGACGAGAATTTCAGGAGCTCCATTTGTTAACATTCGAGATAATGAATGTTATCCATTCTTAATAACATTTGGATTTATTATTCACTTTAAATTTTGCCATTCTGGTAGGTGTATAGTAGTATCTCAATTTAAATTTAATTTGCATTTTTGATGCTCATGTGTTTGCTGTCTTTCCAATTTGTTTTCTGAGACATGCCTCCTTATAGCTGCAGGAATAATGCCAATTTTTTTTCACTGATCTGTACACATACAACTATGTCTAAATAGTTATATGTTGAATGACCAATTGCACATTTAAAATAAAATTGCTAGAAGTGTTCTTAGTTTTTAAAAAGCTCATTCTGGGCTCAGAGATCTTATTGTCAAATTCTAGTTCTGCCAGTTTGCCAATATGAAACATTAGTCAAGCACTCATCTTACCTGGAATCAATTTCCTCATATTTACAACTGGATAAAGAATATAACTGTCTTATTCTGTTGCAGTAAGAAAGAAATATACTGTTTCCTTAAAACTGTACCTGAGATTTCTTTGGCATTCAACAAAGTTTAGCTATTGTTTAAAAAATGTGTATTTATATTTCCTGTATCCCTGGGGTTTTAAAAAATACATTAAAAAAAAGAAGAAATGAATGAACAAGGAACACTTAATTTTAGATATCTCCAGGCCCAGGATTAAATACAATGCCAGCTTTCATTCTCTCAGCTACCACTGGATAGCACAGGCACTGCACCTCTCAATCCTGTCACCATAACTGCTGCCTGGATTCTCATTTTCCACTCACCCATATTCACAGTAGTTCTCATACAGCCCTGGAGCATTTTCTCCTCGTGACCCTCTGATAGTCATTCTTTCTTCATCAGCTCAGTACACAGTAATTGCAGCAGGACCCTGATTTTAATCACAACGTCTACCTTAACAAATTACTACCATTAGTGGGAGCAAATTTTTATGCAAAAGTGCATACAGAAGTACTTTTTTGTTTATCAAAAAAGATGTATGTATCTCATTTTACCAAAGCTAAATATTAAATTTATTCTCAAATACATTTAAATTCTCAAATACATTTAAACCTCAATATAAACTTTTAGCTTCTGGCTACTAACACCATTATGCTTGCTTTTCTATGCTTTATTACCTTTTAATGAAGCAAAATGTATTCTCTAGGTCAGCTTATATTTAAAATATGCATGGGTGAGAAAACTGAAAGAAACTTAGAAGTGAAAAATCTATGAACATAATTACACTATTATCAACATTTTAGATATTTCCTTTCAATGCTTAGGGTCCTGACAAGGCCACCCTACTATTTTCTTCAACAGATCTTCTTACCCATCTATATGAATTGCTTCAGTTCAAAAGAGGCCTCCATTGTCAAGGCTAGCTCTCAAAAATGTTAGCTCTCTTTTATTCTACATCTTGCAAACAATTGTCTACAGTCAATTATCTATTTCACCCTCAGACCAGTAAGAGATATCATTAGGATGCATTTAGAACTCAGATGGAGGCAAGAAAGAAGTCCCTAACCCTAGAGTGACCAAAATGAAGCTGCAGAGGTGCATTTTAATTTCCTTCGTGACCTCATTGCAACAGGCTTAATAGGTGATTTAACAATTACCCTACATACATAGAACCAGAAGTATCTATTCAATGTAGATAAATTTGGTGAACAAATTGCTGCATCACTAATGTAATGCTACATATTCCTTAAACTGAGTATTGAAAATCCACGCTTATTTTGTCTAGTTCCTTTTGTTTGATTACAGCTTATTAAAAATAAAATTTCCAGTATTGAATGGTTATATTAAAAATTCTGTCAATTTTATCATTGCCTTTGGTGAGAGGATTTGCTGGCTTCTCATTAAATCACTCCAGTGGTCCCAGCAAATCTGTTTACTTTTAAAGTAATTACTGAATTATTTGAGACTAGATATGCTATTTTGCATTTACTTTCTACTTGTGTTTCTCTTCTGTTTTGCCTTTTTTAAAGTATTTATTTATTTTGTACTCAATTAGCTCATTAGTTACATATTCTTTCACTGTTCCTTTATCAGTTACTCTAGAAAGTGAAACCTTTGTTCTTGTGTCTAATATAAACTAATTATTTTATAACTTACTTTACATAGCATTAATCTGAATACTTTACTTGTATTTATGCCTTTCTGCCTTATGTACTACAATTGTCACTGTTTAAGTAGTTACATAAGTGATAAATGGATATAGAGAAATAAAGGTATGTTTCTGTTCATGAGATATCACTGTTCTTTTATAAAACCACATATTAAAGCAATCATCTATTTAATCTTTCTGCATAGCAGAACATTTATTTGTAATTATTATTTTTCTACCAAAAAATCTAATATATCCTTGAGTAAGTTCTTCTGGTGACCACCTATATAATTTCCAATTGTCTTTTATTTTACCTTTACTCTTACAGAGTATTTTTTGCTGATTATAAAATTCTGGTTTGGTAGTTATTGCTTTCAGTATTTTAAAAGTGCCATTTTCTTCTATTCTGTCTTCCAGTTTATCTACATTCTGTTCAGTTGCACCTAATTCAATTTTGAATACGTTGTTTGTAATTTTAGTTATTCTATTTTCAGTTGCAGAATTTCAAAATGTTTCTTCTATGCAGTTGCCAGTGCTTTTCAAAAAATATTTTCCTTAGCATATTAGTCATATTTATTTCATAGTTCATGTTGCATAATTTCATAGTCTGGATGACTTATGGGCTGGTATTTTAATTGTCTTTTTCCTCTTTTGGTTTCCCATGTTGTCATGTCTTTATCAATTTCTAGATATTTTAGCTTGGTTTCTTAAGCAAACTAAAAATAATGTAGATAATTTGAGGGTCTGAATAATACTATCTTTAGCTTTGTCTTGCTTGTTGACTAGTGAAAGATTATCTTGATCCTTTAAATATTTGAACTTATTCAAATGTGGGCTTCATTCCTTCAACAGGCTGATCTGTATCCAGAAAAACTTAAAACAGTGTGCAATCCTATGAAGTTGGCAATAAATTGCTTTTTATTAGCCATAATTACCGACTTATGCTGTGGTGGTTGTGTCTATGCCAACTGTTTTTACATATTGGAATTCTGTTTTCTCAAACATAAATATTTTTTAAAGTAAGTTGCAGTGAACAGTGATATTTTAGATCATCCTTTCAAAAAATGGCTTTCCCATACTACAATTTGGTGATGGCATGCAAGAATAAAACAATGTAAGTTAGTCTATATCCATTTTCTCAACTTCCATAGTTTTCAACTTCTGCCTAAGTTGTTTTGTTATCCTCCACCAAAACCCTCCCCCTTAAAATATTTTAGTCACATATACTTTTGTATTATTTCATTTATTCATTGGGTAAACTTAAAAAAATCACAAGTTATTCCAACTTTTCCAATTGTACAATTTTAAAATATCTTGTTTAATTTTTCCTGTAGCATGTTTTTGACTTTTAGAAAACATGATATAATATTCTTACATTTAGCATCACATGATTGTGTATTACTTGGCTTCTCTTTTAGTCCTGCATTTGTGGATAATCAATATTCAACTCTTGACCTCAGGTGATCCATCCACCGTAGCCTCTCAAAGTGCTGGGATTACCAGGCATGAGCCACTGCACCTGGCCAATATTCTTTTTAAGCTTCTAACTTATCAATTGGCCTTTTCTGATATGTCAAAATGATGATACAGGCTCTTAATGTTCTTTTTATATTTTTTAAAAATAAACCTCATTTTTTTCTATTTTTTAATCTCAATATGAAAAAACATTGTTTATTTCATGCATCTATATTTTATGGAATATTATGCATAATTATATTATAATCTAATATATAATTTTAAATATATATAATACATGATATATTACACATATATAATGTATTATAATGTACAAATATGTATATACTATTTACTAATATAGAAGTTTTAAGTTAGTAGAATATAACATTTTAATGAAATTAATATTTTAGAGAAGTGTTACGGATATACTCCAGAGAAGATACTACACAGGAATGTATCTCCTCTATACTTCTGCTGTGTTATTGCTCTGTTTGTTATTATTGCTGTTATCTGTTTGAAAAAAGCTAATACAGATGGATATGCAGAAATGAACATACTGGTAATATAATTCATTTCCTACATTGGTAAATTTAAATGCATTTTTTAAAGTTTTTCTAATAGAAGTCATCATATTCACTTTCCACAGTAATGGTACAGTAAAGAAAATCACTCCTGCCTTCACTTCTGCAATGTCTTTACATAGTCTTTTCATGTATTGGTATATCAAATTATTTATTTCATTCTGAAAGGAATAAGAGTCTTCTAGATGGTAGTGTTCCTTCCAAAAGTCTCTCTTCTAAGAATGGATTGGCAAATAGAGATTATAATATGGACTCATAGTAAAACCTATTTTGAGAAATTATGTGTAAATAAATAAAGATGTCACAGGAGTGTTGTGAGTTAGTTGAAGTTGGCAACTCTCTACTAGGTCTTGTGCTGCCACTAGAATATAATAGTTATCAAAACAGATACTGTCTTTATCTTGCCTCTGTCACCGAAAAGCTTAGTGCCACATGAGCAAGACATAAATATAACAAAATTTAAATGTCTTTGTAAAAATAGCAGTGAATATTCTTCCCTAAAAGATATTTTCTATATTCAGTATGAGCACATTTGGTCATTTAATAGCCTAAACTAGACTCATCTGTTACAAATATTCTAGATCCTTCCCTGAGATAATTTTAGAAATTATAATTTAAATGTCTAGAAATTATAACTTAAATGTCTAAACAGGGTTTCTTAATATTTTGCATTGGGTAATACTTTATTGTTGGGAGTTAACCCATACATTTGGGTATTTAGCAGTATCCCTGGCTTATAACCAGTGAATGTCGATAGCAAACCCCTCATTTGTGCACTCAAAATGTCCCAAAATTATCTTATATTAATATTTATTTCAATGCATTAATTCAGCATAAGCTGAATTAGGCATAGGCTAATTCAGCATAGGCTGAATCAGCATAGGCTTTATGATTAATATCTATATATTCAAAACTATAAAATGTTTCAAATCTTCAAGATGAGAAATAATTCCCTACTGCATCTTCTTTTCCTTCCCATGTTGTTTATGCAAGTATGGGCTCATAGCAGGTGGCACAATCTGATTATTAGCATTTGGTGGCAAGGGTAAGAAATAGGGAAGTGTAGGGGTTATTAAGCACCATAAGGGAATTTTCACATGGCACATGGGCAATTAGCATGTAGCATCATTAACTTTAACAGGAGTTGTGTGGCTAATCTGGAAATTTTTACAATGGATCAGCACAAAGTTATGTAGTACAGGTGTTTAATTGTTGATGCAATTAAAATCAGAGCTGAATTAATTAAAAGATCAAAGAATAAAACCCTATCACTTGCTTCCAAGGGTAAGGAGGTCTGGAAAACAAAAATGTAGGTTACTTGGTACAGAAGAACCTTTTATTTAAAGACTTGGAGAAATCTATTAACACATCTTTTAAAGCTCCATGGTTTGTTATTTTGGAATGTGTAATACAATATCTTTATATACATATTCATTTGTATTGTGTAAATTCTATGGAGCAATAACAAAGTGTTTCTAGATCTCATTTTCAGGTAGCTAAACACTAATCCTTCTTGATTAATACCTTCTTAATATAGAACATACATGGGATGTCTCAGTGAGAGTCAGAAACAAACTTTCTATAATATTTAAACTAGCTTTCCTAATTACTCTTATTCATAAATTATTGCCACTATGAAAAAAAATAAGTAAATATCCATGTATCACCAAGTCATCTAATACTACATTTGGCTTCTTCAGATACACACTTTTAGTCAATTGCCATTTTGCAATTTACTGTTAAAATACCCCATAGTGAATATTGTTTCTGAATGCACTGTCCATATTATCATTTGATAAGAATGGCTGCTCTTTGTTTTTAGCATTTTAGAGTTTATTTTCTTACTTTTATAGACATTTATAGTTACATTAATTTGTTAATAAAAACACATTATCATTTTTAAAAAGGCATTTGTAGATTATACAAACTTTGTTGAGAATGAGTTATTTCATTTGGTGTGACAAAGCTACTTTGGTCATTCAATCAGATGCCTGCACATGAAAGTTTCTCTAAGTATACATTGAGTAGAAATTAATCCCTGTAATAAATTATTGGTAGATTTTTTAAAAAACTTAACATATCCTTGTATAAATTGCATAATCTTAAACTCTCCAAATCTCTAGTTCCTATAAGGTGGTTATATTATGTATAATAACAGTTTTCAGTATAAAGGAAGATTAAGAGTGGATTGTGTTTCCCATTTAAAGCAAATTAATAAATACTATACCATTTTCTCTATTTTCTCATACTGTAGCAAAATAATGACTTCAACAGAATGAGGCATTGTTAAACAAAAACGCTTTAGTGTCTTAAACATAAAGATTCTGATTTAGCAAACTTGGGGTGTTGCACATGGTTCCCGGACCACAATTTAAGAAATGTTACCCTGGAAGTGAGATGCTATTTGTATTTAAAGATACAGCAGATTACTAGCTTTGTATAGCAGTTATATAGATGAGCAAAAGCACAATACTCTGTTCTGTTAAGACAAATTAAAATAAATATTTTAAAATATATTTTATAAGTACCTATTGTTTAGGGCAAAAATATACACTCTATCTTAATTTTACTGAGTCTGTTTTTCTCTGTCTTTGTTTCTAGCTCCAGTTCAAGTAAAACCAAATCAGTTCTGTACAGAACCTTTTGTATATCAGATATATATATTTTAAAAATTTATGTAAATATTAGGAAAGAAATACATTATATTTCTATATTTTCATATGCAGCAAGTTCTAATTATTTGTTTTCAAAATCTAAATAAATAAAATATTTTCTGCTCTTCATATGTATATACATATTTTTTTTATTGCACTTTAGGATCTGGGGTACATGTGCAGAACATGCAGGATTGTTGCATAGGTACATACATAGCAATGCGGTTTGCTGCCTCCATCCCCCTGTCACCTATATCTGGCATTTCTCCCTCTGTTATCCCTCCCCAACCTCCCTACCCCCTGCTCTTTCTCCTCTATTCCCCCACAACAGATCCCAACGTATTATGCTCCCCTCCCTGTGTCCATGTGTTCTCATTGTTCAACACCTGAGTATAAGTGAGAACATGTGGTGTTTGATTTTCTGTTCTTGTGTCAGTTTGCTGAAATTCATGGTTTCTAGATTCATCCATGTCCCTACAAAGGACACAAACTCATTGTTTTTTATGGCTACATAGTATTCCATCATGTATATATGCCACATTTTCCTTGTCCAGTCTATCATCAATGGACATTTGGGTTGGTTCCAGGTTTTTGCTACTGTAAAGAGTGCCACAATGAACATACTTGTGCATGGATCTTTATAATATAATGATTTATAATCCTTTGGGTATATACCCAGTAATGGGATTGCTGGGGCAAATGGCATTTCTATTTCTAGGTCCTTGAGGAATTGCCACGCTGTCTTCCACAATGGTTGAACTAATTTACACTTCCACCAGCAGTGTAAAAGTGTTCCTATTTCTCCATATCCCCTCCAGCATCTGTTGTCTCCTATTTTTTAATGATCATCTTCTAACTGGTGTGAGATGGTATCTCAATGTAGTTTTGATTTGCATTTCTCTAATGACCAGTGATGGTGAACATTTTTTCATATGTTTGTTGGCATCATATATGTCTTCTTTTGAAAAGTGTCTGTTCATTTCCTTTGTCCACTTTTGAATATGTTTGTTTGTTTTTTTCTTATAAATCTGTTTTAGTGCTTTGTAGATTCTGGATATAAGCCCTTTGTCAGATGGGTAGATTGCAAAAATTTTTTCCCATTCTGTTGGTTGCCGATTCACTCTAATGATTGTTGCTTTTGCTGTACAGAAGCTCTGGAGTTTAATTAGATACCATTTGTCTATTTTGGCCTTTGTGGCCAATGCTTTTGGTGTTTTGGTCATGAAGTCCTTGCCTATGCCTATGTCCAGAGTGGTTTTGCCTAAGTTTTCTTCTAGGGTTTTTGTGTGTTAGGTCTTACGTTTAAGTCTTTAATCCATCTGGAGTTAATTTTAGTGTAAGGTATCAGGAAGTGGTCCAGTTTCTGCTTTCTGCACATGGCTAGCCAGTTTTCCCAACACTATTTATTAAACAGGGAATCCTTTCCCCATTGCTTGTTTTTGTCAGGTTTGTCAAAGATCAGATGGTTGTAGACGTGTGGCGTTGGAAAGCTAACTTTTTAACAGTTCAAGTTAGTGCTGTGGCTAGTGCCTGTAATCCTAGCACTTTGGGAAGCTGAGATGGGAGGATCAGTTGAAGCCAGGAGTTTAAGACTAGCCTGAATACCACAGTGAGACCTCTTCTCTACAAAAAGCTTTAAAATGAGCTGGGCATGGTGATGTACACCTATAGTCCCAGCTACTCCGGAGGCTGATGGGGAAGGATTGCGTGAGACCAGGAGTTCAAGGCTGCAGTGAGTGTGAGAATGTCACTGCAATGCAGCCTGCATGATAGAAAAAAAAAATAGAAAAAAGAACAATACAGTTGTGTTTAAGGGGGAAATATTTCATACTGTCTCCATTTTAAAATTTAAATTAAGTAAAATTAAAAATTTAGTCTTTCAGTCATACCAGCCACAATTCAAGTCACATTTTATGAGGTTAGTGGCCACTGTAACAGATAGCAAAGATTAGATGCCACCATCAGCCCAGAAAGTTCTCTCTCCCCTTTTTTAGTCAATTTCCTTCCTCTCCCCAGGTGACCACTTTCTATCATTACAGATTGCTTTGTTTGTTCTGGGCTTCATATAAGTGGGTTTATGCAGCCTCTACTCTTGTCTGCTGCTTTGTTTGTTCAGTACAAATTTTTATTTGTTTGCTTTGGGACAAGGTCTCACTTTGTCACCCAGGTTGGAGTGCAGTAGTGCAATCATAGCTCACTGCAGCCTCAACTTCCTGGGCTCAAGAGATCCTCCTGCCTTAGCCTCCCAAGTAGCTGGGACTACAGTCATGCACCACAATGCCTGGTTAATTTTTATATTTTTTTGTAAAGATGGGGTTTCAATATGCTGCCCAGGCTGGTCTTGAACTCCTGGGTTCAAGTGATCTGCTCCCTCAGCCTCCCAAAGTGCTGGGATTATAGGCATGAGCTACTGTGCCCAGTCTCGGTATAGTTTTTAAGAACCATCCATGTCAGACGGGCAAGGTGGCTCATGCCTGTAATCTCAGCACTTTGGGAGGCCGAGGCGGGCAGATCATGAGGTTAGGAAATTGAGACCATCCTGGCCAACATGGTCAAACCCAATCTCTACTACTAAAACTACAAAAATTAGCTGGGTGTGGTGGCATGCACCTGTAGTCCCACTTACTTGGGAGACTGAGGCAGGAGAATCACTTGAAGCTAGGAGGCAGAGGTTGCAGTGAGCTAAGATCTTACCACTACACTCCAGCCTGGCGACATAGCGAGACTCTGTGTCAAAAAAGAAAAGAAAAAAGAAAAGAAAAGAAAAGAAAAGAAAAGAAAAGAAAAGAAAAGAAAAGAAAAAAGAACCATCCATGTCATTACTGGTATCATTAGTTCTTTTTTATTGCTGCATAGTATTCCATCTCATAAACACACCACGATGGACCCAAATGTATGATTGATACCCATTTGGGCTGTTTTCAATCTGGGGTTCTTCTGAACAAAGCTGCTATCCACATCTTAGTACATGTCATTTTATGAATATACATTTTCATTTCTCTTGTGTAAAGACCAATGGGGAATTGCCAAGTCATAGGGTAGGTAACCATTTCACTTTGTAATCAGCAGTACTCCAGAGAGGTGGTGCCATTCCACATTCCCAACAGCAACATGGAGCCTTCCATATTCTCCAATCTTTGCCAGCATTTGGGACTGCTGATCTTTTAAAATTTAACCACTCTGTCTACCATGGTGATCACGTTCATTTCCTTGATGACTCAAGACATTGGAAATCTTTTATATATTCATTGGCTGTTCTTAGATCTTCTGTGAGGGAGCCTGATCAAGTCTTTTGTTCATTTCTTAGGAGTTGTTCTCTTCAGGGTTAATTTGTTGGAGTTCTCTACATATTCTGGATGAGTCCTCTATCAGATACATGTGCTGCCAATATTCTTTCCACTCTACTTATCTTTAATTCTTTTGAAACAGGGTCTCACTCTGTCCTCCAGGTTGGAGTGCAGTGGTGCCATCACGGCTCACTGTAGCTGCAACCACCTGAGTTCAAGTGATTCTTCCACCTCAGCCTTCAAAGTAGCTGGAACTACAGGCACGTGCCACCACACCCAGCTAAATTTTGTATTTTTTTGTAGAGATGGGGTCTCACTATGTTGCACAGGCTGGTCTCAAACTCCTGAGATCAAGCAATCCTCCCACCTCAGCCTTCTGAGTAGCTGGGACTACAGGCATGCACCACCACACCCAGCTAATTTTTATATTTTTTGTAGAGATGGGGTTTCACTATGTTGCCCAGGCTGGTCTCAAACTCCCAACCTCAAGCCATCCTCCTGCCTCAGTCTCCTAAAGTTTTGGAATGACAAGTGTGAGCCACTGCGCCCAGCCTCTGTGGCTTATCTTCATGATGTCTTTTGAGGAGCATTTTCAAATGCCTGGATAGCAGAGCAAGATGTCATCTCTTAAACAAATTGCAATTCCCTATTCAGAGTGGCCCATTGTTCATCTCAGCTGCCAACATTCGCCTGCAGACAGGGATCAAATCCAGCACCCCTATTGCAAGGCCTCTGCCTTCCAGCAGATCAGGCTCCACAGCAGCGGTGGGTGGGGGTGGGGGTCGTGATGTATTTTTCAGTCCACAGTAGCTACTGGCTTCAACTTTTATAGCCTGTTATCTCACAAAGCAATCTCCTGCCACTCTCTAGCCTCATGAAAAATGAAATGGAAGCCCTGCAAAAGCAAATAATTAGTTTGAATCTGTTTATAGCTGGTCAAACTTGTTTTACTCAAAGACTGGAGTTCAAAAAGTCATTTCTCCTAACAACCAAACAGAAATATTTGCCCATCATTTAAATGTTCTGTAGCTCTCAGGGGTCCACCATACCTTAAATAGCTTGTTATGCAAGATATTCCAAGATGAAATTTGACTTGGGTGTTTGGGGACGGGCTTTAGATAGATTTATGAACCAACCCTATGTATATCGCCTCCCTGGTATTCCAGGCTCTATCTTCTCCTTGTTATCTTTTATTTGGGGCCAGGACTGGTGGTGATTTTGCCTTTGTGAATCTTGTTTTCAATGGAAAGCTCACAGACACACAAAAAATTCCTCAGGTATGCGTGTAGGCAGCGGTATCCTGCCAGCCTACTGCCTCCCGGCTCTGCAGAGATTGTAATCGTGTAATTACAATAACACTCTGCATCCTCATCACACATTTCATCTCAGGTTGCCAAAGGTTTCACAAACTACCATATGATCGCTTTCATTTTACAAGTGGAGAAATCAAGGCTGAAAGACACTTGTGAGACGCCATGTGAGGGAGTGCCTCCTGCCGCTCTGGCCTTGCTCCAGACACAGCTGTCTCTGCTCAGATGGATGCAATGACACCCAGCATTTGTTGTTTCCACATAACACATGTAGGTGTTGCTCTCAGCGCCTTTCACACATTAACAGAGTTCATCCTCGGCTGGGCGCAGTGGATCACACCTGTAATCCCAGCAGTTTGGGAGGCCGAGGCAGGCAGATCACTTGAGGTCAGGAATTCAGCATCAGCCTGGCCAACGTGGTGAAACCCTGTCTCTACTAAAAATGCAAAAATTAGCTGGGCGTGGTGGTGCAGGCCTGTAATCTCAGCTACTCTGGAGGCTGAGGCAGGGGAATCACTTGAACCCGGGAGATGGAGGTTGCGGTGAGCTGAGATTGCACCACTGCACTCCAGCCTAGGTGACAGAGTGTGCCTCTGTCTCAAAGAAGAAAAAAAAAGTTCATCCTCAATTCAGTTACATCCCTGTGTACCAGTAGATAAACCGAGTCACAAAAAGTCTGAGAAAATAGCCCAAGGACACAAAGCTATAACTGCCCAACAGGTTCTCCTTGCCTGCTACCTAGACAGAGCCAATTTATCAAGACATGGGAATTGCAATACAGAAAGAGTAATTCATGCCGAGCCAGTTGTGTGGGAGACCAGAGTTTTATTAGTACTTAAGTCAGTCTCCCCAAGAATTTGGCGATCAGAGTTTTTAAGGATAATTTGGTGGGTACGGGGCCAGTGAGTGGGGAGTTCTGACTGGCCAGGAAGGAGACAAAATCATGGGGAGTTGGCCGGCTGTGGCAGCTCACACCTGTCATTCCAGCACTTTGGGAGGCTGAGGCCAGGAGATCACCTGACATCAGGAGTTCAAGACCAGCCTGACCAACATGGAGAAACCCTGTCTCTACTAAAAATACAAAATTGGCCAGGCATGGTGGTGCATTCCTGTAATCCCAGCTACTCAGGAGGCTGAGGCAGGAGAATTGCTTGAACCCAGTGGGTAGAGGTTGCAGTGAGCCACGGTCGTGCCATTGCACTCCAGCCTGGGAAACAAGAGTGAAACTCTAACTAAAAAAAAAAAAAAAAAAAAAAAAAAAATAATAGGGAGTTGAAGCTGCCCTCCTGCACTGAGTCAGTTCCTGGGTGGGGCCCACAAGAACAGATGACCCAGTTTATTGATCTGGGTGGTGCCAGGTGATCCATCAAGCGCAGGATCTGCAAAATATCTCAAGCACTGATCTTGGGTTTTACAATTGTGGTGTTATCCCAAAAGCAATTTGGGGAGGTTTAGAATCTTGCAGCCTCCAGCTGTGTGACTCCTAAACCCTAATTTCTAACTTTGTGACTAATTTGTTATTCCTACAAAGGCACTCTAGGCCCTAGACAGGAAGGGGGTTTGTTTTAGGGAAAGGGTTGTTATAGTCTTTGTTTCACACTATAAACTAAGTTCCTCCCAAAGTTAGTTTGAACAAAACAGCTTGGAGGTCTCCAGGCAAAGGAAAGTAAAAGAGTAGCTTTTTACCGACTGTTATATAATCATAAGTACACTAAGGCCTAAAAGTGAGGGTGAATGTGAAACCAGTTATGTGACTGGTCATTTGTAACTAAAGGATGTTGAGAGGAACTGCCATGGGGGATGATGGCCATAAAAGCCGGCTGCACATTTACTCGGTTTTAAAATAAGTACACGATTTCACACGTGCGACCTAAATCTGTATGCAAAGCGGAATCAACGCCACAAGCAAAAGAGAAAAAAAAAATTGTCTGGACTTCCTCTTGTCTTAGACTTCATCCTCTAAGGATTTTTCTGTCAGGCCAAGTAAAATTATAAGGTTGGTTTTTTTTTTGCATTGAAGTCACAAAATTATGGTGGCATAAAGGGCACACGAAAGGCCAGTGACCATTGCCTCAAATTAGCATTTGTTAATACCAGAGGAAGAAATGATGCAGAGGAAGCTGCCAACTACAGGCGATTTCTCCACCTCAGCCCTGTCCAACTGCAAAGAGAAGTAAGGATTCCAGGGATCTTGGCAACCTTGGGAACAGGTGCCAGAATGAGACTGAGAGACCCTGACTCAACCCTTCTTCCTGGAGATTCCTCATGCATGAAATTGTCGGGCTGGAAATGTCTCTGAGACTTTGCTTCTGACCACCTAGAAAACCTTCAATGTCTTTTCTTTATTTGATTGCATTCAACAAATATTTGAAAACCTCCAGTGTACCCGCCTCAGGGCAAGGGCATCTGATGGTGAAAACAACAGATACTGGCCCTAATCTCACAGAGCTGGTGGTCTGGTGGGGAGATGGCCCCTGAGAATGGAAGTGTAACCTGCATGAGAAGCATGGAGCTGGTCAACGACAATCCTGGCTACAGAGGCTCAAACCAGAAGGGGGTTATTTTTCTCACCTAACCAGAAAGTTCGAGTCTTAGCTCCTCCCTGTGTTGAATCAGCCACTTGGTAACATCGAAACCCACATTTCCCTCAAGATCAGAGTGATGGCTGCAGTTCCAGCCCCTGTGTTCTCATTCTAGCAGAAAAGGGAGGGACAGAGGGTGCCAGCCACACTGTTCCCTCTTAACAGGAAAGAAAGCATTTTCTCAGGGCCTTCCACTGTGTCCCAGGGCCACCCAGCTGCAAGGCAGGTTGGGACAGCCAGTATTTAGCTAGGCATATGGCCACCTCAAACAAAACCAGAATTCTTTTTTTTAAAATTTTTTTGAGATGGAGTCTTGCTCTTGTCGCCCGGGCTGGAGTGCAATGGCGTGATCTCTGCTTACTGCAACCTCTGCCTCCTGGGTTCAAGTGATTCTCCTGCCTCAGCCTCCCAAGTAGCTAAACTACAGGTGCCCGCCACCATGCCTGGCTAATTTTTTGTATTTTTAGTAGAGGCAGGGTTTCACCATTTTAGCCAGGATGGTCTCAATCTTCAGACCTCGTAATCTGCCTGCCTTGGCCTCCCAAAGTGCTGGGATTATAGGCGTGAGCCACTGCACCCGGCCCCCAAACCAGAATTCTTTTAGCAAGGCAGAGGGAATGTGGAGAATGGGTATTTCATAGTCAGCTGTTCCAGTTACCTACTGCTGTGTAAGAAACCACCCCAAACATAAGGATATAAAATAATTTTCTATGCTCCGAGACTGTGTGGGTCAGAAATTTGGACACGGCACAGCAGGGGTGGCTTGTCTCTCTCCCTAAAGTAAGAGGTCTCAGTTGGGGAGATGACTTGGGGTGGCTTAAACGAGTAGGGTTGGAATCATTGAGAGATTTCTTTCCTCATGTCTGGCCCCTGGGCTGGAAAGTCTTGAAGACTGGCCCCTCCATGTGGCTTGGGCTTCCCATAATGTCGTGGCTGAGATCCCAGTGGGGGCTGCTGAGATCCCAGTGGGGGCTACTGAGATGGGTGTCCTGGGAGTGTGCATGCCAAGAATCAGGTGGGCACTGCATGGCCTTGGCTGATCTAGTCTTGGAGTCACACAGCATCACTGCCACCATATTATATTGCTTACAAGCAAGTCATTAAGACCTAGCCAGGTTCAAAGAGAAAGGAATTAAATGCTACATCTTGATCGAGGAGTGGTCAAGTGGATTTTATTTTCTGAGGATGACCTCAGCAACAGTCGTCCTTCTACTGTCCAATAGCTGTACGTTACAGAAGGATGAGGAAAAGGACATCTGTTGCTGAGATCATTCTTGGGAAATAAAATCCAGCAGTGTTGATCACAGGCGCCTGGGCAGGATGTAAGGGTTTAGGAAAGCCTTTAGAGGAATCGTTGTCTAAGCTGAAAACTGATGAACAAAATAGGAATGAGCTAGTGGGAAGAGGGTGGTCAAAAGGCAACTGTGGTAGACAAAGGATGTGCCAGCCGGGCAGGGTGGCTTATGCCTGTAATCCCAGCACTTTGGGAGGCCGAGGTGGACAGATCACTTGAGGCCAGGAGTTCGAGATCAGCATGTACAACATGGAGAAACCCTGTACCTACTAAAAATACCAAAATTAACCAGGCCTGGTGGTGCA
Source organism: Cacajao melanocephalus (assembly GCA_963573385.1). NCBI lineage: Eukaryota > Metazoa > Chordata > Mammalia > Primates > Pitheciidae > Cacajao > Cacajao melanocephalus. The sequence goes on along the minus strand of CAUYLG010051269.1, from coordinate 99,077 downwards.
CGCCTGTAGTCCCAGCTACTCGGGAATCTGAGCACGAGAATCACTTGAGCCTAGGAGCAGTAGGTTGCAGTGAGCCGAGATCCTGCCACTGCATTCCAGCCTGGGTGACAGAGTAAGACTCCACGTCAAAAGAAAAAATAAGTGGCTGGGCACAGTGGCTCACGCCTGTAATCCTAGCACTTTGGGAGTCCAAGTTGGGTGGATTGCCTGAGCTCAGGAGTTCGAGACCAGCCGCATGACCAAACCCCGTCTCTACTAAAAATACAAAAAAAACCCACAAAAAAAACAAAAAAAAAGCCAGTGTGGTGGTACACACCTGTAATCCCAGCTACTTGGGAGGGTGAAACATGAGAATCGCTTGAACCCCGGAGGCAGAGGTTGCAGTGAGCTGAGATGGTGCCACTGTGCTCCAGCCTGGGCAACAGAGTGAGACTCTGTCTCAAAACAAAACAAAACACAGATGGGCTGGATGTGATGGCTCACGCCTGTGATCCCAGCACTTTGGGAGGCCGAGGCGGGCGGATCACCTGAGGTTAGGAGTTGGAGACCAGTCTGACCAACAAGAGAAAACCCAGTCTCTACTAAAAATCCAAAATTAGCTGGGCAAGGTGGCGAATGCCTGTAATCCCAGGTACCTGGGAGGCTGAGGTAGGAGAATCACTTGAACCCGGGAGGTAGCGGTTGCAATGAGCCAAGGTGGCACCACTGCACTCTAGCAGGGAAATGAGTGAAACTCCATCTCAAAAAACAAAAACAAAGAAAAAAAAGCATAGATGTGTCAGGTCAGGAGGGCAGTGAAGGGCATAGCTACAGGAGAAATGGAGGCTCCTGTGGCCAGAGTGGGAAAATGTGGGTTGGGGGCTGGGCAGAAGCCAGGCCACACAAGACCCCTGGGGCCAGAGAAGGGGCTTAGGCTTCATCCCAGGAACAGCAGATGATCAGGGTAGGGCTTCCTGCAGAGGAGCAAAGGGATGATAGACGTGCATGTTAGGAGGCCCATGGGCTGCAGTGGGAGGAGCAGAGGGCAGACACGTGAAGACGGGTAGATGGGGAGGAGGCTGCCACAGGAATTCAAAAGGCATCGAACTGGGGTGGGGAGAAGCAGACCAGGATAGGGATGAATTTTCAAGGTGAGCTCTCAGGACTTGCCAATTCCCTGAACTGTGCTTGCAGAGGGAGAGGAGACAGGAGGGAAAGAGGAACCCTGAGTTTGAGCCTGAGCAGCTAGGGGCTGATGCCTTCACAAGGGGCTGGCATGGAGCAGCTTGTTAATAATTGAGGCATTTTTCTAAAGTCTTTGTAAAACACAAATCCAACCAAGTCCTCCCCTGCTTGGAAGCCTCTGTGAGTCCCCTTTGCCCTGCAGAGAAAGGCTACTCAATTTCCTTAGCCTGGCCCATCAAAGCATCCTCCTGATTCCCTGGGATCCCTTTTTCCCACTCCTCCAACCCTATGGAATGACTCCGGAGCACCCAGGCATTCCTCTGTCTCTCTCAAATCTACTTCTTTGCCTGGGCTGCTCCCCTGGTCTTCTCTGTGACACTTTTCAGGACTCCGTTAAAAGGTCACTTCCAGCTGGGTGTGGTGGCTATCACCTGTAATCCCAGCACTTTGGGAAGCCAAGGCAGGCAGATCACCTGAGGTCAGGAGTTCGAGACCAGCCTGGCCAACATGGCAAAACCCCGTCTCTACTAAAGTACAAAAATTAGCCAGGCGTGGTGGCGGGTGCCTGTAATCCTAGCTACACAGGAGGCTGAGGCAGGAGAATGGCTTGAACCCAGGAGGCGGAGGTTCCAGTAAGCCAAGATCATACCACTGCATTCCAGCCTGGGCCACAAGAGCGAGACTCCATCTCAAAAAAAAATAAAAATAAAAAAAAGATAGAAAGGTCACTTCCTTCAGTGCCAGGGTCTCTGCCCCATCTCACTTCCTCCTTATTTTTGTTTGGATCTGTGAGTTCCCAGAGGCCAGCCTTGTGTCTCCTGCTCACTGCTATACAGCTAAGTCCTGGGATGGGGTAGCCACTCCGCAAGGCTTTGAAACATCCAATCAATCCAGTAAATCCTGGAGATGGGGAAGACACAGGGGTACTAGAGGAGAAGGGTGGGGGATTGGGGTCAGAGTGTGGAGACACCTAATGCATCAAAGTCGTTCGGCCTCTGCAGGCGGCCATTAGTTCTGCACAGCTCCCAGTCTGCTTTCAGGTCCAAAGACTCAAAAGTTGCAAGTTCTTCAGATGCTGCTGGGCAATGGTAAGTTTCTGGAATCTGACGCTGGCTCAACTTGGAAGTCAAGAGTGCATAAAGTTCCCATGTCTATGAACAGTTCAGAAGGAATCCAAAAAGCAGAAGTCAAAAATAGGAATTGGGAAGTAGGCACCCATACTTGGTAGAGACAGAATTCAAGCTGTTCATTTTCATCATCCCTTTAAAAACAAGAAAACTCTCAGAGAGGAAAAAGATACACATGGTTTCTTCAGAGTATCCTTCTAGCAATGGGACGAAGAGGCCGTGTGGGCACATGGGCTTGGGAGTCAGTCTTGCTGGCTGTAGTTTTCCACTTTAAGCCTCAACGTCCTCATCTGTCCAATGGGAGCCATGTTGGTTTGGGATGAAATGAGGTGTGTGCTTGGAGCCTGGGGTGACGCCCCTGCCTTGACACATTTGACGCAACATGAACTGCCCTTACTGTGTGATTCTCACAGTCTCCAGTGACCTCAGAGCAGCCACAGGGATAACAGTTTAGTTTTTCTGTGCACCCACCAATACCGTGCCATGGGATGATAGTATATTAATAGACGCAGCCAATTTACTGGAACAGTGGCTCATGCCTGTAATACCAGCAATTTGGGAGGCCAAGTTGGGAGGATCATTTCAGCCCAGGAGTTCAAGACCAACCTGAGCAACAGAGTGAGAACCCTGTCTTTACAAAAAATGAAAACAACATTTTTTTTTTTAATTAGCTGTGTGTGGTAATGCCTGCATATGGTCCCAGCAACTTGGGAGGCTGAGGCAGAAGGATCACTTGAGCCCAGGAGATGGAGGCTGCAAAGAGATGACTTCATGCCGCTGCACTCCAGCCTGGGCAAGAGAGCAAAATCCCATCTCAAAAAAAAAACCAAAAAATACTAAATTTGAAAAAATAAATAAATGCAGCCAATCACCAAAAACCTTCCACCTAACCCATCCCAGCACCAACCTGGGAGGCACACCTAATATAACAAGTGCCAGGGCCTGGCATGGCGGCTCACACCTGTAATCCCAGCATTTTGGGAGGCTGAGGTGGGTGGCTTACCTGAGGTCAGGAGTTCAAGGTCAGCCTGGCCAACATGGTGAAACCCCGTCTCTACTAAAAATACAAAAAGTAGCCAGGTGTGGAGGTGGGCACCTGTAATCCCAGCTACTTGGGAGGCTGAGGCAGGAGAATCGCTTGAACCAGGGAGGTGGAGGTTGCAGTGAGCTGAGATCACATCATTGGACTCCAGCCTGGGCAACAGGAGCAAAACTCTATCCCAAAAAAACAAACAAGTGTCAGGCACTTACATGATGCTCAGTAAAACCTCCCTGCTTTTAACATTTCCCTTTTGTCGGTGGCGGGGAGGGAAGTGAGACTCTTAGAGGCGGGATGGCAGGCTCAGGCTGGAAGATGGGGCCTCAGATAATGTGTTTTCATGTAAAGCCCGTAACACTGTTTCCTCTCATTAGAGATTGTTTTTGTTCCTGCTGGCATACTTTCCAAACTGTGTTAAATTTTAAGACCTAGTTAAACTTGTATTTATTCAGGCTAAGTGGAAACTTGGTAGATTATTTTTTCCAAATTAAAATCATAATAAAACTGATTTGGAAAAAATAAAATAAAACAAGCTGGAGGAAACCCAAAGTATCTGTTTGTCAGTTTTACCATTGCAAATGGAATTAAACCAAACATTTAAGTGGTTTTCTATAAGCCTTCCTTCTGTGGGTCCCCTCTGTGTGTATTCTCTGTGCAGAATGTTCTTGGGTATAATTTATCCTCCTCTAATTTATTAGATTATGTCTATATACTGCTGTACTTATTTTAACAAAGAGGTTTTTGAACAAATAGAAGTAAATGTAGATTTAATTTATTTCATCAGGCAAAGAATTCTCAAGAAAATCAATTTTCATTTGCACAGGTATTCTGGTAGGCAGGCACCCCCATTATTATATGCCTGTTCCTCTTTGCTGGTGTTTCTGTGACAGATAGCTTCATTTCTCTGCCATGATTCTATTACTTACAGAAAAATATGTTTAAGGAATATTAAAGGTCTTACTTAAACTGACAGAAGTCACCAAAGCTTGTGTTAAGGTTGACACGGTCTTTAACTTACTCTGGCGAATGGGAACCACTGGGAAATTCACATGCCTGTGGCGGTGTGGTGTGTCCATTTTTATTTGCAGCTCTTCCTGTTTTTTTAATTTATAGAAGACCTTTAATGCTACCTAAATGGAAGCGTGGATCTCGGCCCAGCATGAGAAGTCTGACGAGGGATTTTCTCTCTCTTCACTCTGCAACTGTGCTCTTCAGAAGCAGGGTGTGTCTGGGGTGTCCACCGCCAAGGTTCTAAAGTGGATGGATCTTAGATCTATGCCGAAATGCTCCAGGTCAGCCCATTGTTTCCAACCTCAGGGCTCACTGACAGACATAAATTAGATCATCCCTTCTATCCTCTGCTTAAAACCCTTCTGATGGCTTTCCGTTTTCTTTTCCTTTTTTTTTTTTTTTTTTTTCAGGGTTTTCCTCTGTCACCGAGGCTGGAGTGCAGTAGTGCAATCACAGCTCCCTGCAGCCTTGAACTCCTGGGTTCAAGTGAGCCTCCTTCCCCAGCTTCCAAGTAGCTGGGACTACAGGTGAGCACCACCTGCCTGGCTAATTTAAAAAATTTTTTGTAGAGACAGGGTCTTGCTGTGTTGCCCAGGCTGATCTTTCCATTTTCCTTTCCCAACGCCTGCTGCAGCGTGTGCTGGAGTCAGCTTGCACCAGCTTGCAGGAGCTGAACGTGAACGTGCAGGTCTATTCCCAACTCTGTGTTCAGGGTTCACATTGGCAGCTTGAAGTCGGCTATGATGGTAGTATTTACACCATGGAAATCGGCAAACATGACAAATCAGAGCTTTCTTTTTTTTTAGAACTGGTTGCAAATATTTCCCTGCACACCACTGCCTTAGTTCCCACCATTCTCCCCATTGCTGTCCACGGTCTAGTCATGCTGACCTTTTCGTTCCTTGAACACATCAAACTCTTAATCAGGACTTTTGTGTCTCTGAGTCCTTTAGCATGGAGCACTCTCCATACTGTCCACTCTCCACTGTCCACTTTAGCTGTCCACTCTCCATGACCTTCCGTCACACTGCCAGGACCACACTTATACCAGAGGATGTTCTCAGGCCACCATTTGCTACCACAGTGACAGGAAATGGAGGTGCCCCGCACCCCCAACTAAACCCATAATCCCTTAGCAAAGGCTTACAGCGACTGGTAGAGAAATGCCCCAGCACCCTGCCCTCTATGGTGGAGTGAGTCTAAGATGCGTGTTTTACCCGGCACCTTCACTTACTGTTTGTCTTCCCTGTCTCATTTCCTACGACTCCAATGGTATTTCTTGGGATCACCTCCCAAATAAACTTATTTATACTTTCACTCTGTCTCCAAGTCTGCATCCAGGGGAACCTAAACCAACATACCCCCAACCTTCCCTTGCCTGGTTCCTTCTTGTCCTTCATGTTTGAGTTCAACCCTCTCCTGGAGAAAGCTTATCCTGATGGCCAACTGCCTCATTGTTCCCCACCCAAACCCCACTACCTGTAACTGCCAGAGCCTGGTTTTGAACTCAGATCTCTCTGGCTCTCAGACCAAGGACCCCAGAAGCACCATCACTGGGAGCCTTTAAAGGTCAGATTCTGCTTCAGTAGTTCTGCAGAGAGGCCCATGAATCCATAACCCAGTGGTCCCCAACCTTTTTGGCACCAGGGACTGGTTTTATGGAAGACAGTTTTTCCATGGACCAGGGGGGTTGGTTTAGGGGGGATGGTTTTGGGATGATTCAAGCGCATTACATTTATTGTGCCCTTTCTTCACTGTCTTTCTATTATTATTACACCATAATATACAATGAATTAATTATACTCAACACAATATAGAATTGGTAGGAGACCTGAGCTTATCTTCCTGCAACTAGACGGTCCCATCTGGGGGTGATGGAAGACAGTGACAGATCATCAGGCATCAGATTCTCATAAGGAGCACACAACCTAAGTCCCTCACACCTGCAGTTCACAGTAGGGTTCGCGCTCCTACAAAAATCTAATGCTGCAGCTGATCTGACAGGAGGCGGAGCTCAGGTGGTAATGCCAGCGATGGGAAGTGGCTGTAAATACAGATGACGCTGTGAAGCTTCACTCACTCACCACCGGTCACCCCCTGCTGTACAGCCGGGTTCCTAACAGGTCATGGGCCAGTACCAGTCCATGGCCCAGGCACTGGTGACTGGGGACCCCTGCCATAACATACATACATATTTTTTTTTGAGATGGAGTCTCGCTCTTGTTGCCCAGGCTGGAGTGCAATGGTGCAATCTCGGCTTACTGCAACCTCTGACTCCTGGGTTCAAGCGATTCTCCTGCCTCAGCCTCCCAAGTAGCTGGGATTATAGGCATGCACCACCATGCCTGGCTAATTATTTGTATCTTTAGTAGAGATGGGGTTTCACCATATTGGCCAGGTTGGTCTTGAACTCCAGACCTCAGGTGATCCGCCCACCTCGGCCTCCCAAAGTGCTGGGATTACAGGAGTGAGCCACTGCGGCCAGCACTCATATATATTTTAATAAGCTTCTCCAAGGGATTTTTATTTATGGTAAATAGTCACAGAAGAAAGTGCTTAGGGTGGTTTGATAGTAGAATGTATTCTCTTTGCAATACTACTTTGCCACTTAATTTATTATATGTTTATTAATTCAGCAAATATTTGTCAAACTAAGGATTCAATGCTTAAAAAGAAAGGCATGGGGTTTCTGTGCACACTTGTTATTTTTATGATTGGAAAATAAATTAATCCTATTTTAAAAGAAATAGAAACATCTGTTGATTGAGTGAGGAATGACAGCTTTCTGGGCTATCCATAGACTGCTTCTATCTGGCGCCCTTCCCAGCAGCCTGGCCTCTCTGGGGCTGACTTGGCTATCCCTGTAATTCAGGGGCCAATTAGGTGAGTTTCTCCAGACCTTCCTACCAGCTGGTCATTAGAATGTTACTAAGTATCCCAGGAAAAGAGGCTACACAATCAAGTGACTTCAGGGACCATGCACATTACAACCTCGTCTTGGAGATGACAGCATATACATCAGCCTATGCAAGGTTCTGATAAGTCCTCCAGCGAGAATGACAAAAAGCCAGAGCAAACACCTGCTTTTTTTATTCCATCTGTGTCTTATCCAGTGGTGTTTTGTGAGTCCCCAAAAGGAAGGCTTTTTATCTAGTTCCAAATGTACTTGAACCTTTTTTCCATGCAGAATCTCCTTCCTTCAATCCCAAAATATTATATATCTACTTTGTGCATCATGATGGATCCTGGGAATGATGATAATGAATGAAATGGATACAGCCCCCATTCTTAGAGATCTTGCATGTACCTGGGAAGACAGGCACAAAGGCATGCTTACAACCGATGCATTCCACGACCATGTGATCCGGGAGAATTCCAGGGTCAAGAGCCAGGGTGTTGGAAGCCAACCTGCCTACAGGCGACCAGCACTGAACTTGCTTTGGGAAGCACTGATCTAGGTTAAGGGGTCTCACACATTTTTTGGGGGAGATCTTTTCATAACTGAAAGACTCAGAAGGCCACTCATTTTTATCCTCTGTCATTGCATGTTCTTCTAGAATAATGTTTCTGTTTCCGTGAGACATGAAAAAGCAATGTTCAGATTTGTGTTGCCTTTATAAGCTAATCATTTCACATCGGGAAAGAATACAGCACTTTCAAATGAGTAGTCACAAAAGCCTGCTGAAAGGTGTTTGTGGAGTGTAGGGTGGGAAGGTCCTTGTATGAGTTCAGTTTCACGCTGCTGATAAAGACATACCCAAGCCTGGGTAATTTATAAAGAAAAAGAGGTTTAATGGACTCAGGTCCACATGGCTGAGGAGGCCTCACAATCATGGCGGAAGGCAAAAGGCACATCTTACATGGTGGCAGACAAGAGAGAATGAGAGCCAAGCAAAAGGGGAAATACTTATAAAATCAGATCTTGTGAGACTTACTACCACAAGAACAGTATGGGGGACACCGCCCCTGTGATTTAGTTATCTCCCACCAGGTCCCTCCCACAACACATGAGACTTATGGAAGCTACAATTCAAGATGAGATTTGGGTGGAGATACAGCCAAAACGTATCAGTCCTTGTTGCTGGAACGCTGGCCGAGAATCCTGAGTTCAAATCCCAGTCCCACCAATGAGCTAGTTTCTCCCACAATAATCCTAGCCACTTCCTTGTCCAGATATTTTAAAATCAGAAAAAAGAAGATTGATTCCCTCAGCAACCAAAATCCACCTGGGTATGCAGCCTACCATCTCTGGAGGCTCTTCCACTCTCTCTCTGTTTTTTGTTTGTTTGTTTGTTTGTTTGTTTGTTTTTGAGATGCAGTCTCGCTCTGCCACCCAGGCTGGAGTGCAGTGGCATGATCTCGGCTCACTGCAACCTCCACCTCCCTGGTTCAAGTGATTCTCCTGCCTCAGCCTCCCAAGTAGCTGGGACTACAGGCACATGCCACCACGCCTGGCTAATTTTTGTATTTTTAGTAGAGATGGGGTTGCACCATATTGGTCAGGCTGGTCTCAAACTCCTGACCTCATGATCTGCCTGCCTCGGCCTCCCAAAGTGCTGGAATTACAGGCGTGAGCCACCACATCTGTTCCCTTCTACTCTTTGTGGGGACTCACAGTAGGGGTTTATAGCTCTTTCCAGCCTCAGATCCCACCCCGGGAGTACACGGTAAAACCAGACATGGAGTAGGAGGAGGAACCCTGTTGATATTCAGGAAATCCCACTCCTGGGGAGCAGACCGTCTTCGAGTCAGTAAACCAAAGACTGATCTTGCCACATTCAGATGTGTAATTAATGCCCACTATATCACAAAAAGCATCTATACCAGGTAGACAGTAATTTACTTTTCCGTAAAACTTTAACACTGGCTAGAAACACTATTTTTTTTTCACAACACATTGAAAGACTATTATCCAGGCAACCTCTGTTTTGCAGGGAGGTGGGGAGGGAAAATCTTTTAAGGGACTGGTATTTCATGTTGGAAGTTGAGTGTCTTAGCAGTGGGATGCGTTGCCGTCTCACAGGGGTGACTGTCTGACTAATGAGGTCCCTCACAGCAACTTCCACATTTTGGACTTTATTGTGTGAGCTGCCTCAAATTGAGGTGATTCCCTGTCTAGACCAGTCTGCACTTTGGTTATTTATTTGCATTGAGACACCAAGAGACTGAAAATGGATTAAAAAAAAAATCTCTTCCCTAATATATGAGTTTTTTTTGTTTGGTTGGTTTTTTGTTTTTTGCTTTGAGACGAGTCTCACTCTGTTGCCCAGGCTGGAGTGCAATGGTGCAATCTTGGCTCACCACAACCTCGGCCTCCTGCCTCAGTCTCCTGAGTAGCTGGGACCACAGGCATGTGATACCATGCCCAGCTAATTTTTTAAAATTTTTAAATTTTTAGTAGAGACAGGGTTTCACCATGTTGGCCAGGTTGGTCTTGATCTTTTGACCTCAAGTGATCCACCTGCCTCGGCCTCCCAAAGTGCTGGAATTACGGGTGTGAGCCACCGTGCCCAGCCTCATATCCCCTCCTTTTAACAGGTAGGATAAACTAAACAGGCCTCAAGAATGTAACCTCCCCCGCTTCTCCGTAAACAGCTCTCTCCCTGGGTCCCAGCAACCAAGGACATTTGTTGATTTGGGAAAGGCCCAGCGGAAGGATTCTGACTGGATTTTCTGGTACTGCGGATCCATTTTCACCCAGGCACATTGATCTGGTTCAAGTCTGAATCTTTCCCTTTTTCATGAAACAGATTTTTCCACTCTTTTAAGCCTCTGTGGGCTCCAGAATGAGTTGAGCTCCTGTATCATCTCATTACAGCGTTTCCCTCTTTGAGCACGGGCTGAGACACACAGATTTCACTACTTCCTCTTTGGAGAAGGCATGAAAGGACCTGCAGCCATGGCCCCATGCATTTCAAGAGAGGCAAGGCTTCCACCCCGGGTGTCTTTCACAGTCATCCGCCCTCAGCCTTTCAACTTCCTGACATTAAACAAAAACGAAACCAAGGTTTTCCTAATTGGGGATTATCATCCAGAATCTGTCATGGAGTCTCCTGGAAATTAATTCAATTCGATCGTTCTTCAGACCTCTGCTAAGGAGCGGGCGTGTTCCTCTCGACATCGACTTGTCCCATTTTCATCCTATATTAGCTCCCTAACAAGGTTGCACGATTAGCTCTTAGTCTGCAAAGTAGAAAAATGGGCAACAATTCCAGCAGCTATGCCTCGGCACTCTCACGCTGGATTACTGTGATGGTCTCCTCGCAAGGCTTCCGGATCTTTCTCTGTGGGTTGAAATTGGTTCCAAAATGTAACACAATTTTTTTTTAAAAAGAACTTTACTGAGTTACGCATTTCATGGAAATTGCAATAGGGTGTTGACTTGTACAGTTAATGAAGCTTTCAAATAAGTATCCCTGGCCGGGCACTGTAATCCCAGCACTTCGGGAGGCCAGGGCAGGCGGATCACAAGGTCAAGAGATCAAGACCATCCTATTCCACATGGTGAAACCCCATCTCTACCAAAAATACAAAAATTAGCTGGGCATGCTGGTACGTGCCTATAGTCCCAGCAACTCACGAGGCTGAGGCAGGAAAATCACTTGAACCTTGGAGGCGGAGGTTGCAGTGAGCCGAGATGGCGCCACTGCACTCCAGCCTGGTGACAGAGCAAGACTCCTATAGCCATCATCTAAATGCCTCTCTGGCCACCAAAATTGTGTATGTAATTCACTGAAGTGAGGATTCCTGAGTCTCCCTAAGGGAGATCCAGGATCCAGTAGGATTCGTTCTGAATGGGATGAAGGGCTCCGTCAGTGAACACAATGTATAGCCCAACTCCTTCTGGTTTCCAGTTCCAAGTGGTAACTGATGTCTTAGTCCACACGGAGCCAGACCCTGGAGCTAAGTAGATATGGGTTTCCAAGTCATCCTGGCCACTTCCCAGGGGCATGGCCATGAGTAAGTTAGTAACTGTCTTGAACGTTTCCTCATCTGCCAAGTACAGATGATCACAAACCTACCTTTCAGGGTTGCTAGGGGATTAAAGGAGTTAAGGAACATAGCGGGGCCAGCCCTGTGCTTTGCCTTTGGCTTGATGTCTGAGGCCTTTGCATTTCTGAAGGGAGTGAGGGAAATCAAACCATGCTTATGATTAAAAACATCCAACACTGGCCAGGTGCAGTGGCTCACATCTGTAATCCCAGCACGTTGGGAGGCCGAGGCGGGTGGATCACGAGGTCAAGAAATCAAAACCGTCCTGGCCAACATGGTGAAACCTCGTCTCTACTAAAAATACAAAAATTAGCTGGGCGTGGTGGCGTGCACCTGTAGTCCCAGCTACTGGGGAGGCTGAGGCAGGAGAATGGCTTGAACCCAGGAGGCGGAGGTTGCAGTGAGCAGGGATCATGCCACTGCACTCCAGCCTGGTGACAGAGCAAGACTGTCTCAAAAAAAAAAAAAAAAAAAATCCAAGGTTCAGTTCAGTTGTTTGTCCTATTTCAGCAACATCCTTTTCTTTTGTTGTTGCTGTTTTTGAGATAGAGTCTTGCTCTGGGGCCCAGACTGCAGTGCAGTGGTACAATCATGGCTCACTGCAGGCTCGATCTCCTGGGCTCAAGCCTTCCTCCTGCCTCAGCCTCCCAAGTAGCTGGGACTATAGGTGTGCACCCCCATGCCTGGCTAGTTTTTTAATTTTTGTTAGAGATGAGGTCTCACTGTGTTACCCAGACTGATTTCAAAGTCTTAGGCTCAAGTGATCCTCTCACGTTGGCCTCCCAGAGTGCTGCAATTACAGGCGTGAGCTACCACACCTGGCCAACTTCCTCTTCTTATCTGTGGGAAGCCATGGGGCATTACTGGAGAAATGACTGTGATGTCCAAGTCCTGCACTATACCCCAGTGCAAGGTGGTAGGTGTTGAAGTAGAAAATGATAAGACTTAAATCATCAGCAAAAGCCAAAGAGAGAAGTAAAAAATGTATGAGTGCTAAATGAATTGATTTTCATAAAATTAACATTATACTGTATAATAACATTTCCCAAGATAAAGTCTTTTTCATATTAATATTTATAACATTGTAAAGATTAAATCATACCTTTGTGATTATTTTAATCTTTTTTTAACCTTATTCTGTTCCAAAGATAAAGCTTGGTTGTGTTTTGTTTTTTGTGTAGGTTTTTTTTGGGGGGGTTGGGGGAGCCTTTATCTTTAGAATGTTCTAGTGACATTCTGAATTCTTCCAACAGGGAGATATTGTTACCTTAATAATGGTTATGCACAACACATACAGGAATCTGTCATGGAGTTGGTGGGAATGAAAAGGCTACTTAGATACCCAGCTTGAAAAGCTTTCATGTTTTTATGTTTAATTTGCAACCGTCTTTCTTCTTTGCACACGAGGTTATGCATTACTAAAATAGGAGATCCGGTGGGGTGCGTTGGCTCACGCCTGTAATCTCAACACTTTGGGCAGCCAACGTGAGAGGATCACTTGAGCCTCAGGGTTGGAGACCAGCCTGAGCAACATAGCAAGACCTCCCTCTCTATAAAAAAAATGTTTAATTAGCTGAGCATGGTGGCATTGCACCTGTGGTCTCAGCTACTCAGGAGGCTAAGGCAGGAGGATCGCTTGAGGCCAGGAGGTAGAGGCTGCAGTGAGCTATGATTGAACCACTGCACTCCAGCCTGGGCAACAGAGCAAGACTTTGTCTCTTAAAAAAAAAAAAGGAAGAAAAAATAGGAAATCAATCAATGCAGCTCTCACCACCTCCTACATCCGGTTCTGGGGTTCTGGGTGGCGGGGCACCTGCCTCTTGCTGTATGGTCAGGAAGAACAGGCATGACTGCACAGCTGTGCTCCCCCTGGCTGGCTCCTGCAGGCTCCCAATGCCTGAGGGAGGTCAGCCTCTCGAGTTGCATGCCCAGAAACTACACAAACCCCAGCAGGCTGTGCAGGAAATGAGACCCACATCCACGTCACCAGCCTCATTTTTGCAAGTTGACAGAGGTGGGGAAACCCTACCCTTCTTCCTTTAGCAGCAATTTTTTTTTTTTAGCATCATGCTTTTTTTCTTTTTTTCATACTTACCAGTATTTTTAAGTTTGAGCTTTGTTTTGAGTTTTTGGGCTGAGTAATGATGCCATGCACACAGCTTGCCCATTCTTTCCCCAGCTATCTCTTGGGTCCTATATTAGTGTGCTGAGCCTGCCGCGACAAAGTGCCACAAACTGGCAACTTAAACAACAGAAATGTGTGGCCTCACGGGGCTGGAGGCCAGAGGTCCCAGATCAAGGTGTCGTCAGGGTCAGTTCTTTCTGGGGACAGAGAACCTGCCTAGGCCTCTCCCCAGCTCCCGGTGGTCCTCCACAATCCTCGATGTGTGGACGCATCCCTCTGATCTCCACCTTCATCCTCACATGCTGTTCTCCTGTGTGTGTGTCTCTGTGTCCAAATTTCTTCTTTCATGAAGACATCAGTCATCTTGGTTTAGGGCCTACCTTAAGGACCTCATCTTGACTTGATCATCAGCGAAGACCCTATTTCCAAACAAGATGGCATTTGCAGGGGCTAGGGGTTAGGACATCATCTTTTGGGGGTTCAACATCTTTTGGGGGGACATGAGTTAGCCCTGACAGGTGCCCTCCTTGCCTGAGTCTCTCCCGTCACCACCCCAGTGCAGGACGCTGCTTGTGCCACCTGACTTAGAGAACCTGTCCCCTCCTCCACTCTGTACTGTCTCTGATCCCTTCTCCTGCCGGATGGTGGAGGACTGGGTACCCCAGGAACCTGACTCAGAGAGGGAGGAGATTGTGCAGGAGATCCATCAAGGGGTGCTCTTAGGACTGGCATCCGGGGAAGGGAAAAGTACAGAATTAGGCAGGAAGGCATCCTCCATGAAGGCTTCAGACAGCCCTGAAGATAATCTGGAAGTGGGGTGGGAAGACCCTCAGAGCTGAATCTGGGCCTTTTAACTCCACATTGATCATGCATCAGCAGCTGGCTGTCCTGGAATGGGGTATGCCTCAGAGCCAGCACATTTCTCACAGCCACTATCCTTGAAGGACGGGGAGCTGGGGCTTTCTGCCAGCAGCCCTCCCACCATCTGGGGACTGGACCTTCATTTCTGCAGGGCCATATGATGGGGGCTGTCCAGCCCCCTTTAAGGAGCCAGAGTGGTCTTTATTTTTATTTTATTTTATTTTATTTTAAGATAGGGTCTCTCTCTGTCGACCAGGCCGGAGTACAGTGGCATGACTGTAGCTCACTGAAGCCTTGAACTCCTGGGTTCAAACAATCCTCCCACCTCAGCCTCCAGAGTAGCTAGGACTACAGGTGTGCACCACCACGCCAGGCTAATTTTTGTAGAGCTGGGGTTTCACTCTGTTGCCCAGGCTGATCTCAAACTCATGGTCTCAAGAGAGTCTGCTGACTCAGCCCCCCAAAGTGCTGGGATTACAGGCATGAGCCACCACGCATGGCCCCAGCTGGTCTTTCTAAAAGACAAATTTGACCAAGTTACTCACTTTACATCCTTCAGTGGTTCCCATTGCTCTTAAGATAAAGACTAAAGTGTCTTAGCTTGACTCTCCGAGCCTGGCTCCTGCCCCTCCACACCTCCTATTGCCCTGCACCCCTCCCTTTCCACTCTGGTCTCCTGCTTGCCATGAGTGCCCTACCACAGGACCTTTGCAAATGCTCATTCCCCAGCCTGGGTGGATTTTTTTTTAACCTAATTGACTCTATCTCATCTTTTGGGCCACTTCCTCAGAGAGGCTCCCCTCCTTTTGACTGAGTCAAATCCTCCTACTATAGACTGAGAACACTGTGTAACCCCTCTTTGTAGAAATCTGTGGCTGGGTGTGGTGGCTCACGTCTGTAATCCCAGTACTTTGGGAGGCCGAGGTGGGAGGATCACTTAAGTCCAGGAGTTCAAGACCAGCCTGGGCAATATAGGGAAACCCCTTCTCTACAAACAACAACAACAACAACAACAATTTTTTAATGGCACACACCTGTGGTCCCAGCTATTCAAGAGGCTGAAATGGAAGCACCACTTGGTCCAGGAGTTAGAAGCTGCAATGAGCTCTGATCAAGTCACTATACAGCAGCCTGGGCAACAGAGTGAGACCCTGTCTCCAAAGATAAATAAATTTGTGAGGTTTTGTTTTGTTTTTTTGAAACAAGTTCCTGGTCTATTTCCCAGGCTGAAGTGCAAGGGCACCGTCATAGCTCACTGCAGCCTCAACCTCCTGGGCTCAAGGGATCCTCCCATCCCAGACTCCCAAGTCTCTGGGACTACAGGTCCACACCACTACACCTGGCTAATTTTTTGTATTATTATTATTATTTGCTTATTTTTGTAGAGACAGGGTTTTGCCATGTTGCCCAGGCTGGTCTCAAACTCCTGAGCTCAGGTAATCCACCCACCTCAGCCTCCCAAAGGGCTGGTACTATAGGTATAAGCCACAGTGCCCGGCCTAAATTTATGATTTTTTTATATTTGTTGATGCTATTATTTGGTTATTGTCTAGCTTCCCACTGATTCACAAGTGCCACGAGAATAGGGCCACATCTGATTCTTCTCCCCGATTGTCCTCCCAGAGCCTTGCACGGGCCTGGCCCGTAGTAGGTACCCCATGCGTGCATGAATGAATGAATGAATGAATGTACGCATCAGTTAGTAACTCCCATGACTGAGCATTTCATGAGAAATCTGCAGTGCATTCACATTAACTGTTTGAAAAAATAAGAAGGAAAGAAATTGATGCATTCCTGTCCCCTGAAAGCTGTGAGAGATTGGCTGTCCAGCAGGTTAACAAACAGCAGTGGGTCTTGGGAGATGCAAGGGAACCATCTGTCCTTGTGAGGACAGAATTCGCATGTTATAGGGATTTAGTAAATATCCCTCTAGTGGACTGAGAAAGAATGTGCTGCCCCAAGCTGGGCCTAACCCGGCTACCTCCCTCTGGAGGGGTGTCCTGGTGGAGACAGGAGCGTGTACCACTGCTGCCTGCCTGGAATGCAACCCAGAGATCTTTTCCAGTGGTTTGCATTTCTTCCTCGCATGTTTATTAAGAGCCAGAAGGAGGGAGGGCAGTAGTTACTTGCATGACAAATGACCTGCAGAGTCCCATTCGTGTAGAGCAATTGGAGCTGGCCATGATCCTGGTCAAGCTGCCAACGAGGGACCCTCTGGTGCCCCCCCACTTTCAGCAGAATCATTCCCTTCCTGCCACATCCCATCATTCGTGCTTCCTGCTGATCCCCAGACCCTTTGCTGACACTGTCAGTGCCCCTCACTTGTCCCTGTGCGTTGGCAGTGAGCTCCAGCGTGCAGTATCTTCTGACGTTTGCAGCTGCCCGGCAAGGTAGGCTCTGTCACTCCCATTGTACAGACGGGGAAACCGAGGTCAAGTGACTTGCCCCAGCTTGAACTCTACTCAGTTAGTGGTCTTCTTGAAAGCCTCCCACCAGGCAGCTGAAATTTAAAACGATGGAACTCATGGAGATAGAGAAGTAGGAGGATGGTTACCAAGGGCTGGGAGGGGGCGTCAGAGGGGATGTGCGGGGAGTGGGGAGGGCTAATGGGTACAAAAAATAATTAGAAAGGATGAATAAGACCTAATATTTGCCGGCACAACAGGGTGTTTGTAGTCAAAAATAATTCAATTATACATTTAAAAGTAACCAAAAGAGGCCAGGCACGGTGACTCACGGCTGTAATCCCTGCGCTTTGAGAAGCGAGGTAAGCAGATCACCTGAGGTCAGGAGTTCGTAACCAGCCTGGCCAACATGGCGAAACCCCATCTCTACTAAAAATACAAAAGTTAGTCAGGTGTGGTGGCAGGTGCCTATAATTCCAGCTATTCAGGAGGCTGAGGCAGGAGAATCACTTGAACCTGGGAGGCAGAGGTTGCAATGAGCCAAGATCATGCCAGTGCACTCCAGCCTGAGCGACAGAGGGAGACCCTGTCTTAAAAAAAAAAAAAAGTAACCAAAAGAGTAAAATTGGTTGTTTGTAACACAAAGGATAAGTGCTTGAGGGCGTAGATACCCCATTTTCCCTGATGTGATTATTATGAATTGCATGCCTGTATCACAATCTCATTTACCCCATAAATACATATACCAACTATGTACCCACAAAACTTTAAGATTATAAAAAGAAAGTCTCCCATGAGGACTGGCTCACTGATACAGAAACTTCAGCAGGCAGGAGTCTTATAAAAATGAAAGGGCCTTAAGAAGGCGGGACAGGACGGCAGGCATTATTAGTGCTTAACGTCTGCCCCTAGCAACCACCCCACTTTCTAAAGCCTCTACCTAGGGCGAAGGAGCGCTTGATGCTGGTCCTTCTGTAGATCCAGGGCCTGAAAAGCCTCAGGGGAGGACACACCAGGTCGTTGGCCATCTCTGCCAAAAACCTCTGGCAGTTGCATTGCACCAACAACAACCACCCACTCCCCATCTTTTTTGCATGCTTAGGTTTCTGCCGCATCAAGACAAAGCTTTCACCAACCCTTTGAAGGAAGCTTGCCCCACTCCGGGTCCAGGGTCAGAATGACCAGTCTGCTGCTGTTCCTGGCCCCAGGCATGGCAATGGACATGAGACAAAGGCCTCCAGAGCCTCTGAATGTTTTGTTTTGTTTTGTTTTGTTTTGTTTGCATCCAAGCCCTAAATGGCAGGTCGAGCTAAGAGCCGGCTGACAGGGAGAAGAAACGGCCCTCACCCCCCATGGCCTTCTGTTCCCAGCCCTGCACAGAAAGTAAATGTTATGCAGTAAATTCTTTCCTAGCATATCATCAGTGCATGACCAAAGCATTCCCCCCACCGCCCCCACCAAAAGGATCATCCATCAATGCCACCAAGTGAAGATACAGATTTCCTGAGCTTTTGGTGAAACTCAGTGGCTGAAAGTGCACACCTGTTCCAAGGAGGCTCTGCCAGGCCAGGCAGATGACAGCATCAGCCGAGAGAATTCCACAGGGGAAGGTGAGAATTCCACATCTCTTCCAGCCAGAAGCCCTGTTAGGTGGCACCCTGGTGGTACGGCTGCTGCCGTAGGAGTCTAGGCTTTCTTCCTTAGGTAAGAAGAGCCCACCTTGATTAGCCACTACAATCTAAGAAGCCTAAGCCTAGACTTTTCTCAGGGAGAGAGGCAGGCAAGGCTAATGAGAAGGCGTGGACATGAACTTCTAAAACAAGAAAATGAAAAATGACACTCTTTAGCTCAGCAAAATATGAAAGCAAGACCACTCTCCTTGTAGCCTGTGGGCAGAGCTGTCATTTTGGACTAAACTCAGCCGACGAGGAACTAATGGTGATGTCTCATCATTTTCTTCCACTTCTCCTGACTTTTTTGTCTTGTTGATACATCATAACTAATTCTTCCTCATGATACCAGTGGCCTTGTTTCACACCCCAGCATTCTGCAGGCGTGACATTGAGTTCTGTGGGAGAAGCTTCCACTGTCACATTTAGATAAATTAATAAGGTGAGATCGTCCACATTTTCCTGGTCCCACACCTCATCTCAAAATATTAAGCTCTTGCTTTTCAAATATACTGCCGGCATCTCTGCCTGCATTTTGTAAGGACAAAATAGTAAATATTATCTTCCTCTTCTCTGGCCATCAGCTGAGGACATCAGGGAAGAGAGTGTCGTAATTCTTCTCTTTATGAAGGTGAAAGGCATTACCCCCAGGAGATTATCTAAGTCTGACCTTGACTCTCACGTGGTTTTGGCTCTGACTTTCAGCTATTTCAAAGAAGGGCTTTGAAGTGTTGAGGTAGGAGCCTATGTATCCCTTTGCTGGATTGCAGGTAGGTAGGCAGCACGCCTAGGCTTGCCTCTGTGAATCTCTGAGAGCCTCTTTATATTTTCTGAAACAAAAATGGGCTAAACCTACATTAGTCAGAACTGTGCTCTCCTGACAATGGGCTCTAAAGAAATTAAAAAAAAAAAAAAAACCAAAACAGCCGATGCAGAGGGAAAATATCAGTTCTTTCATCGGGTTTCTGTTTGGGTTTTTGCTTTCTTGCTTTTTTCTTTTTGATCTGTAAGATGCCAACAACTGATGTGACTGATTTCCTCTATTATTTCCAGAATGCTTAGCATTCTCAACACACTGGGGTTTTCATATATTAATTTCTATTTTTGCTTTCATTGGGTTCATTTCAGAGCAATTTATCAGGTTTAAGCTGGAAGTTGTTTACATCCTAAGAACTCTGGGTTTAGAATCAGGGACCTGAATTCCTGAATCAGGCTTGTACATGTTTTTCCCAACAAGTCTTCTGTTCTGAGCCCTGATTTTGTCACCTAGAGATGAGACAGAGGACAAGGGCCCTTCATACCTACCTGCCTCCCAATCACTAAGAGTCCTTTATAAACTGGAAAGCTCTGGTCACTGTTCCCACTTATCACTTGGTGACTTCAGGATCCCACCAATGTCATCCCTGACATGTTATTAAAATGTTGTCACCTAAACTCCCACCTCAATCTTGGTCCTCTTCTCCCACTCCAAAATTGTGTCTTCCTCTGTTGTTGGCAACATGAAGGGGCGTTTTATGGGACAGGGTCACTGACGACACTGAAACGGCAGAACCTCACTTATTCCCCTCGCGAGGTGTGCGACAGGGGTGTGGCTTGCTTCTTTGGTGCCCTGCTGCTTAAACCCCTACGGAGAGCATACAGTTGGGCAGTTGGTGGAGAGCATTTTGGGGCTCCGACCCCACAGCAGCATCTAGTGTTGAGGGCTTACAGTTTCCAAATCCAGGCGTCTTGTGGTCTTCAGCTCAATGAGACCCTATGCCTTATTCCAAGGACAGAGGGCTACTTTCTGTATCCTGGGTTCTTGCCCTAGTGTACCAGAAAAATCGGATCACACTTGGGCTTGGAGAATGGGTGCAAGGTTTTATTGAATGGTGGAGGTGGCTCCTAGCAAGGTGGATGGGGAAAGAGAAGGAGGATGGAGCGGAAAGGTGGTCTTCTCCTGGAGTCGGGCCACCAAGTGGCCAGACTCTCTTCCAACCACCCCCAGCCAAATTCCCTTTGGCGTCAGCATCATTCTGCCATTGCTGGCTGCCAGTGCCTACTGGTGTCTGTCCATGGGCTGCTCCTCTTAATGTCCAGCCACTTGTGTCTGTGCCTGCTAGGGTCTGGGTTTTTATGGGCACAGGATGGGGAGTGTGGTGGGCTAAAAGGCAACTTTTTGGGTGTGAAAACAGAAATACCTGTCCTCACTCAGGTTTGTGGGCACAGGCCCAAGGGCGGAGCTTTTGTGAAGGACCCCGCCCTTCTCTACCCAGCACTTCCCTGCACCCACATCCATATCACCACTTCCAGGGACTCTCTGCCACATCTCTAGAGCCCACCATTGTCCCCTCTCTCTGCAATGTCCCATGGCAGGCCCCCTATCCAAGGACACCCACACCCATTCACCTCCATCTTCAGCCAGACACACATGCCTGCTCCATCTGCTGTCACCACAAACCTTGGTGGAGTCCTATCAACATCGGAATTTCAATCAACCCCCTCCAGGATTAGCTTAGCATCTCACACACCCCCCACCAGGACTGGCATCTCTTCCTTGCTTCTGACCCCTTCCCTGTGTCCATGACATGCCTGGTTCCTCATTCTCACCAGGGCGTCCTGGCCTGTCTGTACTCAGCTTCCTGGTGATACCCAGACCCCCCTACCCCCGGTTCCTACATTGCCCCCCTCCAGGAGACAAACAGCTTCTGGTTAATAGCGCCATCGACACTCTCCTTGGGCCATCTCCCCATCTATGTGTCTTCTAGGGTGTCTTCTGACTCCATCCGTTTGATGAATTGCAAACTACACACTCTGCTTATATTTGCATAGGAAGTTGGTAATTAGCTGCAGAGCATTTTGTTAAGCTTCTACATGAAAGATGGTGGAGGAAAATTGCATCATATTGTATTGTACTCCTGAGAGAGTGGCGCTCTCCCTGGCCCAGGTCCGATCTGCCGGCTGTATTACCATCCTGAAAATTGCTATTCTTGCCTTTGATTACTGGATCTTTTCAGCCTCAGAATTCGTTTTCAGGGTACAGAGCAGTTTCTACCAACTCAATCTTTCTTCAGGAGGGTCTTACTTACCAGAGTTAATTTTGCTCGTATTGTAACGTGCTTGAAAATAAGTATGAATCTTGTTTATTTTCGGTTGCTGTGCTCCACCAGCAAGCAGCAATTGGGGCTAAATTATCGGCGTTCAAGAAACATGCTCCCATATTTCAGAGCTGTTGAGGAACATTTGGCTGGACAAAGCCAAATTCAAACAGAGCTATAAACCAAACAGGGGTTTGTTTTAGGACCTCCCCCCAAGGGAGTGAGTTCCTTGGTGCTGCACCTGGACTGCTGGGGTGGGTGGGGAGTGTTGTATTAGTTTTAGCTTCCACAGCCAATCACAGTTTCACCATCTGCCTCTCCTACATCCCTGGCAGGCCGGCTAAGGACAGCATCCACTTAATGGTCCCTAGCCCATTAGCAATGCAAACCTTTTTATTTCCATGTAAATAAATCTTTGCTTCTTTCCAAGGCTTTCCTAAAGGAATGGGGCTGCCAAGGAGGGATGTTGTACTTTGCTCAATGCAGTTATTCTCAGTTTATTCCCCCAAAGCAGTAAAGCTCTGTACTCTGGGGAAGAGGGCGCAGGGAAGTCACTGGACAGATGTCTATGGTGGGCTTCCCACGTACCAGGAAAATGATCCCAGTAAGCTTCCTGCCCTCATGCAGTTTGCAATTCGGCAAACAGTGAAGCCCAGAGGGGCACATGCAGTGACCACGTGTGAGAAGCGCTACTTTGGGGAAGAGTTCAGGACTCTGAAAAACCAGAGCATGGCCACTTGCTTTTGGCTGAAGACCCAGACAAGGGCTTTGGGAGAAAGGGGCATTACAGCTGCAGCCTAATATCTTTTTATTTATTTTTTATTTTGTAGAGATAGAGTCTTGGTTTGTTGCTCTGGCTGGAGTGCAGCAGTGCAGTCATAGCTCACTGCAGCCTTGAACTCCTAGGCTCAAGCAGTCCTCTTGCTTCAGCCTCCCAAGTAGCTTTGACCACAGGTGTTTGCTACCACACCAGGCTCATTTGAAATTTTTTTGGTAGAGATAGGATCTCACTATGTTGCCCAGGCTGGTCTTGAACTCCTGGGCTTAAGCCATCCTCCCACCTCAGCCTCCCAAAGTACTGGGATTACAGGGGTGAGCCACTGTAACTGGCCTGAAATATTGACTCTTCCAGCTGAGATAGAGATTTTCCTATTGGCCTCCAACCAGGGCTAATCTCCACCTCTGTTATTTAACATGTATAGATTTCCCGGGATACACCATAAACCTTAAAAACCTTGTCACCGGAAATGTTGTGGTCGATTCTGGGTTTTCCTTTGGACTTAATTTCAGGGAGCCGTATCTTCCCCTCTGATTGATGGCTGCTTGGCAGGGCCTCCTAACTCTGTTTCTAAGCATTTCTGTCCCTCTTAAGTACCTCCAATCTCCTTGATCCCAGCCAGGAGTGAATACCCTGCCACTGATCCCTTAGACACCCTGGAATGTTCTGGAACTGGGAGGTCCTATAGTGAATCCTTCTGTAAAGCCAAGAATCATTATTTATTTATTATTTCGGGGAGAGGGTCTTGCTCTGGCACCCAGGCTAGAGTGCAATGCTGCAATCACAGCCCGCTGCAGCCTCGAACTCCTGGGCTCCAGTGAGAATTTTTAAGTTTTTAACGTGGATAATTGGCTTCCTGAATAATGTGGATAATTTTTTAGTGTGGATAATTGGCTTCCAGATTACTTAGACTTTTTAAGTTCAGATTTTTACATTCAAAAGGAAGTATTTGGTAACCTTCTAGACTGATGGCAAACATAACCCTGTTTCTCTAGCCCCCTCTTTAAATCCATGCCTTCTAAATCCCTTTGCTTTCTGACTCTATAGCATCCCCCACCAACAGGTGGGATCTGTTTTCCACCTCTTGAATCTAAGCTCATCATGTGATTTGCGTTGGCCAATAGGAGGCAGCAGAAGTTATGACATCCCACTGGGAGTCTAAGTCTCAGGAAGTCTGTGCACTAGTGCCCTGTGTCTTGCAACCCTGCCATTGCCATGACAACAAGCCCAGGCTCTTTGCTGGAGCATGGGAGATTGTGTGGATCATAGCCCATCAAGGACCTGCCAACAGCCACCAAAGCTCTGGCATACGTGAGCTCAGCCCAGTTCAGCAGAGCCACCCAGCCCACCCACAGACCCCTGAGCAATGATAAATGGTTGGGGTATATAATCATGTGCTAGGGCCATCAAAACAACATATCACAGACTGGGCAGCTTAAACAATATAAATGCATTTTCTTACAATTCTGGAGGCTGGAAGTCCAAGATCACAGTGTCGGCAGGGTTGGTTTCTCCTGAGCCCTCTCTCCTTGGCTTGTCGACAGCCATCTTCTCCCCGGGTTCTCACATGGTTGTCCTTCTGTGCATGTCTGTGTCCTGATCTCCTTTATTAATTTTTATTTTTTGAGTCATGTACTATTGCCCAGACTGGAGTGCAGTGGCTTGATCGATCATGGCCCACTGCAGCCTCAACCTCTTGAGCTCAAACTGTCCTCCAGCCTCAGCCTCTTGAGTAGCTGGGACTACATGTACATGGCACCATGCCTGGCTAATTGATTTTATTTTTATTAGAGAAGAAGTCTTGCTATATTACCTAGGCTGGTCTCGAACTCCTGACCTCAAATAATCCTCTTTCCTCAGCCTCCCACAGTGCTGGAATTATAGGCATGAGCCACCGTGCCCAGCCTGGTCTTCTCTTCTTGTTCTTTTTTTTTGAGATGGAGTCTTACTTTGTTGCCCAGGGTGGGGTGCAGTGGTGTGATCTCAGCTCACTGCAACCTCTGCCTCTTGGGTTCAAGTGCTTTTCCTACCTCACCCTCCTGAGTAACTGGTACTACAGGCTTGTGCAACCACACCTAATTTTTGTATTTTTAGTAGAGACAGGGTTTCGCCATATTGCCTAGGCTGGTCTCAAACTCCTGACCTCAAGTGATCCACCCACTTCGGCCTCCCAAAGTGCTGGGATTATAGACGTGAACCCCCGCACCAGGCCTGAGCTTCTCTTCTTATAAGCACACCAGTCCTATTGGGTTAGGACCCAACCAAATGACCTCACTTCACCTTAATTACCTCTGCAAAGACCCTTTCCAAATATAGTCACATTCTGAGGTCCTGGGGGTTAGGATGTCAACGTATGAACTGGGAAGAGGCCAGACACAATTCAACCCATACCAGGGTGTTTTGTTTCAGGCCATCACTGTTGCCATGAGTAAGAAATATTCTTAGTCAGTGCCAGACACTGCATCTGCACTGGGATTCTAAGCAATGACAAATCATGGATGTCCTCCTGGTGGTCAAGGAGCTCATGGGCTGTGAGTGCTTCTTCATCTGCAACCAGCACCGCGACCAGCCATACACGTGTGTACTACACACGTGCATCCCAGCCTGGAACCTTCACTCCCTACCCCTCAAACTCAGAATCTTCCTTTACCAAACAGACCCCAAAGAAACACGGGAAGAAAGAGAGAAAACATCCCACTCCCTTTGTAGCTGAACTCTCTGTCACACAATCAGCCATTACATTTCCCTGCCCCATGCCACAGCTTCTTCTGTTTTAATTAACTTGCCTTTTATTGAATATCCGTTTTTGCCACCAAACACCAACCCACCTCGACATGAGCATCTGTAATGTCAGCGATCACACTGTGTGTTGCTCTGGGTCACACATGACCTCTGATCATGGGAAGGAACAGTAAGGCCCACGCTGGGAGTGATTTGTGTTTTGATCTTGCTTAGGTGGGATTGGGATGGGGCTGCAGGTGAGGAGGGGGTGGTCTGGGCAAGCTGGTAGCCACCAATTCACCCTCACCAGCAGCTCGGAGAGCACAGACAGCCTTTGGGGCTTGCTCATGCTGCATAAAGAGTGAGACCCAGCTGGGTGCAGTGGCTCACGACTGTAATCCCAACACTTTGGGAGACTGAGGTGTCAGGAGTTCGAGACCAGCCTGACCAACATGGAGAAACCCCATCTCTATTGAAAATACAAAATTAGCCAGGCATGGGGGCCGATGCCTGTAGTCCCAGCTACTTGGGAGGCTGTGGCAGGAGAACCACTTGAACCCAGGAGGTGGAGGTTGCTGTGAGCCGAGATCACACCAACTGCACTTCAGCCTGGGTGCCAAGAGTGACACTCCAGCTCAAAAAAAAAAAGTGAGATCCACATGGGGCTGGTGGCTGCATGATGTAATGAACACTTTATTCCTTTATTTCTAAGAGCAAGAAGCTGAAATGGTAGCGAGGAGACACAAAACACGCAAATCAAGTTGGAACGGAGGGTCGCCTTCCCACCAAGGCCTTGTGGGGATAAGGCCGGACTGACAATAACAAAGTAAGGCCAGCACTCTCAGCATAGACGCATAAATTCTACCCCTCGCTTGGAAAAACCTCCAAGTCTCAGCTGAAGGGAAGGCTGTGAGCTGCGGGAGTTCAGGGATTTTTGTCACCTGGCTCCCCGCCCAGTTTCCAGGGTCTAGAGATAATGCTTGGCACAGAACAAGTTGCTCGGTGATTTTTTTTTCTTAATGAATGTTGTCCGTCTCTTACATTAGAGTCTGTCCTGGGTTGTGTTCTGCAGACGTGGATCTGAGATGAGGATTGGGGCATCCCAGGAGAAATGGGGGATGGGGGGAGGGAGGGAGAGTAGGGACTTGGCAGGGAAGGGGAGGGAGCCCAGCAAAGCTGTGAAGTCCAGGGAGGAGCCCTGGAGGGTGACTTCAGCCTGGTCCCATGGAGGGGGAGCATTGGAGGGAGAATTAGGGATCCGAGTTGCCCTAACCCAAGGTGGGGAGCTGACCTCCCATCCCCGACCTCTTTGCTCACTGGCCAAGTGTCCCTCCAGAGAACAGCAACCCTCGAGTACTCCAGCCACCTGTGCCTTCCAGGCCATGATCTCCAGGAGCCTGAGGGAGAGGTGAGGTGCAGGCTCATTGGGGGCCAAAGCACGCTAAAGCTGGGAGAGACACACCGGGAAATGCAGAAGGGATCCACGGGGCCCCAGGGAGAAGTTTAATTTGGGAACCCACAGGCCAAATGGGAGTCAGTGAGATGGTTCATTACCCCTCAATGTGGTTAATTTTATGTGTCAGCTGGGCCAGGTCATAGTACTCAGATATGTGGGTAAACACCAGCCTAGCTGTGGCTATAAAGATAACTTTTAGATGGGATGAATATTTAAGTCAGTAGACTTTGAGTCAAGCAGATAACCACCCCACCCCATAATGTGGGTGGGGGCTCAACCTACCAGCTGAAGGTTTTAAGAGAAAAAAGAGGTCTGGTGGAGTGGCTCACACCTGTAATCCCAGCAAATTGGGAGGCCAAGACACGCAGATCACTTGAGGCCAGGAGTTCAAGTCCAGCCTGGCCAAAATGGTGAAACCTTGTCTCCATTAAAAATATAAAATTAGCCAGGCTTGGTGGCACATGCCTGTGGTCCCAGCTACTGGGGAGTCTGAGGCACAAGAATCGCTTGAACCTGGGAGGCAGAGGTTGCAGTGAGCCGAGATCATGCCACTGCATTCCAGCCCAGGCAAGAGAGCAAGACTCTGTCTCAAAAAAAAGAGAGAGAGAAGAAAAAGACTGATATTCCCCAGGGAAAAGGGAGTTCTGCCTACAGATTCTCTTCAAACTGTCCAGTCTGTTGGTGCAACATCACCTCTTCCCTGGGCCTCAAGCTTGCCGGTCTGCCCTGCAGACTTTAAACATATCAGTCTCCACAATTGCATGAGCAGTTTCCTAAAATAGATCTCACTCTCTTTCACTCTGTGTATCTGTCTCTCTCTCACATAATACATCATACACATGCATACATCTATATCTACATATATATATACACACACATACATATGTATATCATGTTGGTCCTGTGTCTTTGGAGAATCCAGACTTATCCACCTCCTAAAAGACCTTGGCCATGAGCTCTCAATGTGCTCAGATTGGAACATGGAGAATACGCACGTGGCAAACCTGGATGGGAACCTAGAGATCATCATGGCATCCAGGGCTGCAGAGCAAGTTGCCTGAAGGGGCCAGGCAGGTAGCCCAGATGTATGAAGTGGGCAGGTGTAGGAGATAAGATGAGGACTGTGACCAGCTAAAGAAGCAGTCAAAGCTGTTCTTGTCATCTGTTGCTGTGTGAGAAACCACCCCAAAATTTCATGGCTTAAACAATAATCCTTGTATTATTTCTTATGATTCTGTGTGTTGGCTGGGCTTAGCCAGGTGGTTCTTCTGCTCTCTCTGTCTGTGAATACGTATCAGCTAGGGCTGTGTCATTGGGAGGCTCATCTGGGCTGTAATGTACAAGATTGCTCGCTGAGATGGCTGGCAGTTGGCATGGACCACTGCATGGGGGCTTCTCCACGTGGTTCCCCATGCATTGAGGGATTGCTCATAGCATGGTGTCTGGGTTCAGAGAGGGAGCACCCCATGAGATAAAGGCAGAAGCTGCAGATACCTTCAGGTCCAGCTTTGGAATTATGTAGTGTCACTTCTGCTGCATTCTGTTGGTCAAAAGGCCAGCCTGGATTCAGTGCTGGAGATGACCACCCCATTGCATGGATACCAGGAGGGGTAGCTCATTGGAGTGGGAGGCTCATCTTTGGAAACTATCAGAAAAAAGGAATTCAGATTTAGAATGTGTTTAAAAATACTATTAAGGCCCAATTAAATATCTGCTGGCCAAACGTGTTCTATACACTAAGAGTTTGCAATCTGCATTTCTAGTCCAACACCCTAATTTTTCCAGAGGAAGACCTCCAAGATCAAGTGGGAGATAGGGGATGAGAGGAATTTTTTAAAATTGAGATGAAATTTAGATAACATAAAAGTAAGCATTTTAATTGCACAATTCACTTTAAAATTTAAAGCGTACAACTCAGTACACTTAGTATACTCACCATGTGGTGCAACCAACACCACTATCTAGTTCTAAAACATTTCAACACCACAAAAGAAAGCCTCATGTTCATTTAAGCCATCACTCTGCACTCCCTCTCTGCAGCCCATGGCACACACCAATCTGTTTTCTATATCTACGGATTTACCTGTTCTAAGTATTTCATATAAATGGAATTATACAGTATGTGATCTTTTGTGTCTGACTTCTTTCACTCTGCATCATGTCCTCAGGTTTTATCCACATTGTAGCGTGTGTCAGTGCAGCTCTCCTTTTCATGGCTGAGTAATATTCCATTGTATGGATACTGCACAACTATTTATCCACTTATTCATTGGTGGACATTGGGGTTGCACTCACCTTTTGGTTATTGCAAATAGTGCTGCTATGAACGTTTGTGGACAAGAACGTGTTTGGGTGCAGGAATTTATTTTTAAGACCATGCAGGCAGCTAGAGGTAGACTCTAAGTGAAAAAGTAGGTTCTCTGGCTCCCAGGCTGATGCATATTCTAGACTGTGTTAGAATTAGACACAGCTAAGAGATGCAAGGTGTGGAGGTGGGCAGATGCCAGGTCCTGGCTATTTCCGAGGTGATTTGCACAATGAATCAGAACCACAAAATTGCTGCTGTGTTGGATTCTTCCCAGATGTTCAGACAAGTCTAATATGATGCAAATAAAGCCACCTGACAATGAGGATTCAAAGACAAGAGGAGCATTTGATCTCATTCTTTCCTTTTCAAGATAAACACACACACACCCCCCCCTACCATCAGCTGGACCCTGAAACAGCACCATTCCTAAGGTTTTGAAACCTTAGGAATGGCTCTCAAAACATTCCTCCCAGGAAAGCTCTTCCAGGATGTTCTGTTGAGCCACGGGGCTGCTTTTGTCTTTCCAAACCCAGGACAGTTCCTACAGCAAATGACAACTGCTGAGAAAACGTAGAGACGGTAGCCAGAAGAGACAAAACCCAACATTTCCAGCTTTAAAACCGGCCATTGCACAGGTCCCCAGAATGCCCTCTGTTGCTGTATTTTGAAAGAAGCATGATCACCCCCAGGTGCCCCTGCAGGTTGCAGGCTTCGAGTTCCAGCTCTGGATCTCACTATATGTTGGTCGTTATGCAAAATTAATTATCTTGGTCATTTGAATGTTTTCCCCCAAACATAATATAATCTCATTACAGACTACTCCATACCAGAGTGAATCTCAGCCAAATTCCATTTAGGAAATTGAAGGTAATTTAGAGTTATATGATTTGCAAAAAAAAAAAAAAAAAAAAAAAAGATGAAGAAGAAGCCCCTTTCTCTGCTAATTTGGTCTGTCTGCGTAATGTAAAAGTGACATTCGTTTGGTTGGGGAATTGCTGTAAGCGTGTAGGTGACTTAGGGCAGCAGAGGGGTAGTTCGGAATTTTTCACTGAGTTCATCTGGAAGGACTCAGTGCATAATAATTCTGGGATGCAGGCGGCAGAGGACAGAGAGCCAACAGGCTTTCCAGAGGCCAGGACTTGTCTGCTGGTGGGAAGATGCTCCCGCAAGCAAGTCCGTGGGAGACATGGCCTTTATGGCTGAGAGGCTGCTGTGAACAGCAGAGAGGTGGCGGGGCATTTGGACGAAGCAGAAGGAGAAGGAGAGAACCTGGACCACCTGGATTGGCCCAATTTTAGCTCACACAGGGTGCATGAGTCAGCTCGGGCTGCCCTAATAAGCACCACAAACAGGGTGGTTTCAACAACAAACATTTATTTTCTTGCAGTTCTGGAGGCTGGAAATCCAGGATCAAGGTATTAATTGGTAGGGTTGGTTTCTCCTGAGGCCTCCTTCCCTGGCTTGCAGACAGCCGTCTTCTCCCTACATCCTCCCATGGGCATCCCTCTGCATATGTCTGTGTCTTAACCCATTTATGCCTGAGGTTGCAATTTTTTGAATTTTTGCAATCAGACTCCTGCAATGACCTTGAGCAGTAGGATATAAATAACTCCCACATGCCTAGCATTCCAATAATGGAACACTAGCCATAAATGGCTACTAATCTCCTCTTCTCATAAGGACACCAGGCAGATTGGATTAAAGCCCACCCCAATGACCTCATTTTACCTTAATTCCCTCTTTAAATATCCTGTCTCCAAATGCAGTCATATTCCGTGGTACTGAGAGGACTTCAGCAGAGGAATTTTTAAGGTACACTATTCAAACCATCCCAGAGAATGAAGCCAAAGTGCCATCCATCCAGCCCCAACCACATCACACCCAGATGTCCACAGTGGCCTCACCGGTTCCTGCCCTCACCCTTCCTGGAGCACTCAGGAAGTACTGGCCAGGTTGAGTGATGTTCTTAAAACATCCCTTGGCTCTTTCTCTCCGAGACCTCCTGTGACTTTCCACTGGGTTTTGAATGATGCGAACCCCTCAATAGAGCTCCAGAGCTGGCCCCTGCCTGGCTCTCCGGCTCTGACCTCCAGTCATCATTGCACTCAAGACAACTGCACACTTTGTTTTTCCCCTGGAGCCCTCCAAGGTCTTGCCTCTTCTGCCTCGGGGCATTTCGTGGAGGTCTTCTGCTGGGAGATGCTCTCTGGCTCCCTCTGCTCCTGGTCTGGCTAATTCACTTCCACCCACCCTTGTAGTCTCTACTGGAATGTCACTTCCTCAGGACAGCCTTCCCTGGTTCTCTGTCCTCTGATCTACAGGAGCCCCCACTACCGGGCACATTGCAGGCATTCAATAGGTACTCATTCAACAGAAGGGAAAAGAAATGAATGAATGAATCAGTGAATGAACAATCAAGTGAATAAACAAGTAAATATCTCCAAGCACAGTGCCTTGCCTTTCAGCCCCTCCATTGAATGTTGAAAGCTTTAACCAGGGTGTCTTGACCTTGACATTGGTACAGAGATTACAGAGCTCCAGGAAACTGGAGGTGCTCTCATCCTCCTCCACCCTGATGAAGGACCTACAAGAGGGCAGGGCACAGTGGCTCATGCCTATAATTCCAGCACTTTGGGAGGCTGAGGTGGGATGATCGCTTGAGCCCAGGATTTCAAGATAAACCAGGGCAATATAGTGAGACCCCATGTCTAAAAATATAAAAAATTAGCCAGGCATGGTGGTGTGCACCTGTAGTCCCTGCTACTCAGGAGGCTGAGGAGTGAGGATTGCTTGAGCCCAGGAGGTAAAGGCTGCAGGGAGCTATGATTGCACCACTGTACTCCAGCTTGGGAAACAGGAAGACCCTATCTCTTAAAGAAAAAAACAAAAACAGAAAAACAAAAAGTGCCTACCAGGAAGAGCTCACTTGCATCACCGGTTCCTAAGATTTCACCACCTACCCTCCCAAACAACTGCAAATGATCATCCACAGCTATGAGAGTTGGGACTCTCTCTGGCCTGTGACTCTCCCACCCCAACTTCTCTCTCACTAGATCTATCAAATCATAAATCACAGAGTGAAGCTGAGAGATGTTTCAAGTAGCAGTGAGAGTCCCCAGTAGGCTTCTCCCTCATTTCTTTTTCTTGGGTTATTATCACTCAAAAGCCTGTTCAAGTCAATCCCCTCCTCCAACTTGGCATTATGGTTGTGAGCTAGTCGACAACCCTCATAGAATTTGACAAACCTTTTCAGCCTCATGTAAGTACAATTGCTAGCGGAATGTGAGTGCAACAAATTAATAAATGATTCCTTGAAAGGCTGGCTCTCATTCTCTATGAAATGATACCAGTCAGAGGTGAAGTCCCTGCAGATGCACATGCTGAGGGCGAAGAGTTGAGAGTAAAGAGTTTATTAGGAAATTGATCCCAGGAAGCATTGACAGGTGAATGGGAGGTAAAGAGAGAAAGGGAAGTGTGATGGGTTGGATCTTAATGCCTGAAACCTATGAATATTTTACCTTATGATATAGTTTGGGTATTTGTCCCTGCCCAAATCAGGTTGAAATGTAATCCCCAGTATTGGAGGTGAGGCCTGGTGGGAAGTGATTGGATCACAGGAGTGGATTTCTCATGAATGGTTTAGCACCATCCTCCTGGTATAGTCTTTGCCATAGTGATATGGCTTGGCTGTGTCCCCACCCAAATCTCATCTTCAACTCTAGTTCCGATAGTTCCCATGTGTCATGGGAGGGACCTGGTGGAGGTAATGGAATCATGCAGGTGGGTCTTTCCCATACTGTTCTTGTGATAGTGAATAAGTTTCATGAGACTCGATGGTTTTATACAGGGGAGTTCCCTTGCACACGCTCTCTTGCCTGCCACTGTGTAAGACGTGTCTTGCTTCCCCGTGATTGTGAGGCCTCCCCAGCCATGTGGAACTGTGAGGCCATTAAACCTCTTTTTCTTCATAAATTACCTAGTCTTGGGTATGTCTTTATTAGCAACATGAGAACAGACTAATACACATAGTGAGTGGGTTTTTGTGAGATCTGGTCATTTAAAAGTGGGGGTGGCACCTCCCCCAACTCTCTTTTGCTTTCACCATGTGAGACGCCTGCTCCCCCTTCACCTTCCACCATAATTGGAAGCTTTCTGAGGACTCCCCAAAAGCAGATGCCACCATGCTTCCTGTATAGTCTGCAGAATCATAAGCCAATTAAACCTCTTTTCTTATAAATTACTCAGTGTCAGGTATTTCTTCACAGCAATACAAGAATGGCCTAATACACCTTATGTGGAAAAAAAGGGGAATTTGCAGATATGGTTAAATTCAAGTCCTTGGGGTAGGGAGATTATCCAGAATTATCTGAATGAGTCCTTAATATAATCACATGTATCCTTATAAAACAGAAATAGAGATTTGACTATAGAAATCTTCACCCTTCTCCACCTTTATGAAGGACCTACCAGGGGGGCCAGGTGTGGTGGCTCACACCTGTAACCCCAGCACTTTGGGAGGCTGAGGCAGGAGGATCACTTGAGCTAACAAAAGTAGCTCAAGGTAGGCCAGGAACAATCTAGAATTAATAAGTATTTGTTGCATAACAGAAGAGAAGGCAATGGGAAGAAGGAGGCAGAGACTGGAGTGATGCAACCACAAACCAAGGAATTCCAAAGATTAGCCAACAGCCTCCAGAAACTGGGAAAGGCCAGGAATGGCTTATCCCCTGGAGCCTATTGAGGGAGTGTGGTCCTGTAGACACTTCATTTCAGCTCAGCCATATTGATTTTGGCCCCCAGAATGATGAGGGAATAATATCTACTGTTTCAAGCCACCAAGTTTGTGGTCATACATTATGGCAGCCACAGGAAGCTAATACAGGAAGAAAACTATTAATGTGTGTGTTAGCAAGTAGCTCACTACTGTGGGAGAGTGGAGCTCGGTCCTGCTGGGGATGCTGGAAAACAGTGTGAAACATGCCTCAGACTCATCCCAGCTGGGAGCAAGGGAGCTAGGAAATGTATGCACTGACTCCCATCAGTCATTGGTTGAAGGATGTTCCAGTGGGAGGAGGGGGTGTTCAACTTTCTGTCCCATGTGTGAGCCAAGCAGGTGCCAGCAGCCAGAGAAAGCTCTTAAGAAGAGTTACAGCTGCTGCAGCTACACCACTAGATGAGTCCGTGTTCATAAAAATGAGGAGTCCTGAGGGCATGTGGGCAGGGCCCTGATGATGTCTGCTACACACACAAAAATAAATGGAAAAGCTCAAAAGCAGATACCCAAACTAGGGCAAAAAGATTGAGCCTACTACATTAAAACCTTTTTCAATGAATAAATCAGGAAGATGATAGATGAGGCTGAAAACTAACCCATAGCTCCAGTGTTACCTATTAAATCAGCCTAGAAAGGAAAGAAGAATTAGCACTGGTTGAATGCCCGCATCAGTCAAATACTTGCATCCATCTTTTCCTTTACTATGCCATAATTCTATTTGGAGTAGTGCATTTGTTTCCTAGGGCTGCTGTAAAAAAAAACAAAAACAAAAAACAGAAATGTATTCTTGCACCATTCTGGAGGCCGGAAGTCTCAGATTTAGGTATTGGGACGATTGGTTCCTTCTGGTTCTTAAGGAGAATCTGTTCCATTCCTCTCTTCTAGCTCCTGATGGTCATTGACAGTCCTTGATGTTCATGGATTTGTAGATGCATCACTGCAATCTCTGCCTCCATCTTCACATGGTCTTTCTCTCTGTGTGTCTCTCTATATCATCTCCCCTTCTTATATGGAAACCCGTCGTTAGATTTACGACCAACCCTAAATCCAGAATGATTTCACCTTGAGATCCTAAACTAATTTTACCTGCAAAGACCCTATTTCCAAATAAACTCACATTCTGAGTTTCCAGTAGACATGAATTTTTGGAGGATACTGTTTAACCCACCACAATTCATTTTTACAAATGAGGAAGCTGAGGTTGCCCATGGTCACAGAGCTGGTGGGTGACGGAAGTATGACTCTGGCCTAATTTTGTATGACATCAAAGCGTGGGGAGCTGCTATATGTGGGTTGTAGAGACATTTAAAGCCTCTGAAAGAAGGCTTCTAATAAAAGTAGTTCAAGGTAGGCCAGGCACAATCTAGCCTTAATAAGTATGTGTTGAGTAACTGAAATGAATATTCCCAGAGGACCCCAAACTCCAGGCCCTAGACACAAACGATGCATTTCTCTTTTATTTCTACATAATGGGACATTCTGTCCTGGGAAATTGGGAGAAAGGTGTGATCCAGCCAAGGTCAATTGTCCACAGTTTGTGCTTCTGTCTACTGCTGTTGTGCTTGGCATTAGAAAAAACCCTCAGCCACAATAAATTTTATATTTTATTGCCCTTTTACCTGTTTCTCAAACAGTTTCAAGTACACTGGAGCATCTTTTATCCTTAATGGTCTGTTTTTCCAAAATTTGTTTTTGGAAACAAATGAGTAAACAAAAGACACCAAACCCAGATTGATACCAATAACTCTGAACCAAACAAATTAGGCCACCTTTTTCGTTTCTTTGCTGCTTCCAAGCTTTTGAAGGGTCTTATGAGTCATTAATTTGTTGGCTCTTGTAGAAGTATTTATGCGGGGCCATTAAGTAGCACAAACTGTGGAGGAAAATTGAGATTCTTTATGAACATAGCCTCTGACCCCACCTGCCAATCTCCCTATAAGAGGAAAATACAGACAAGACTTTTGGCTTTGCAGGTCCCATTTCACTGTGGCCTGGTTTTCAATCCCAGGCAATAGTTTTCCCTCCCTCATTCACATCTTTAGCCAAAAGCACAATATGAAACACAACGGCAGAACTCTCAACTCTAGTGGGGGGTGAAATCTGGGCCCCAGAGCAAAAATTAGTCACACCCCAAAAACTGATTTCTCCAAACAGAAATGACAAATTCTCATCTTTCTCATACGGTCTGAGCTACAGTATAAGGCATAAACATGTTGCAATGTAATTTTGACACCAGTCACCTGGACTTAGGTCAAATTTCACAGGTTAAGGGCACAGTCTTCCACAAGACTATCTTCTCTTCAGGCACCCACTGCAAGCTCCAGGGTTCTCAGGCCACTCACACTTCTGATCAACTGGCTACAAATTTGGGGGCTTCCATTACTCTCTCAGGTTCAATAACTCATAGACAAGCTCAAAGCACAAAAAAGCACTGTACTTTCTGTGATTGTTTATTATAAAGGATCCAAATCAAGAGCAACCCCTCCAAAAAACCCACAGGGAGGGCCCCATTCACAAAGCTTCTGTGTGTCCTCAGGACGTGTCACCCTCTGAGCACAAAGACGTATGACTCCCAACCCAGGAAGCTCAACTGAGCCTCAGCGTTCAGAGTTTTTATTGTGGTTTCATTATGTAGGCATGATTGACTGAATAATTGGCCACCTGATTGAACTCAATCTCCTATAACCCCTCCACTCCCCGAACAGCAGGCTGATGCCACTGGCTCAACGGTTGGTCTTTCTGGTGTGGCTGGCCACAATCCCAAGTCACCTTGTTAGCATAAACTCAGGTGTGGACTGAGGGATCCACCATAAATAACATAGACAATCCCATCACTCAGGAAATCTCAAGTATTTAGAAACTTCCTCCTAGGAACCAGAAACAAGAATCAGACAAATGATTTATTATAGAACACACATACATACAACAGATAGGACTGAAATGAATAAAGTGCCCTTTCTCTCCTCCTGTTAATAAAGTCTTGTCACTGGGTCAGCTTTCTAGCTCATAAAAAGAAGGAAATCTTGGCTGGGTGCAGTGGCTCAGGCCTGTAATCCAGCACTTTGGGAGGCCAAGGTGGGTAGATAACCTGAGGTCAGGAGTTCGAGACCAGCCTGGCCAACCTGGTGAAATCCTGACTCTACTAAAAATACAAAAATTAGCTGGGCATGGTGGTGGGTGCCTGTGATTCCTGCTGCTCAGGGGGCTCAGGCAGGAGAATCACTTGAACCCAGGAGACAGAGGTCACAGCGAGCCAAGATCACGCCATTGCACTCCAGCCTGGGAGACAGAGCGAGACTCCATCTCAAAAAGAAGGGGTTCTTGCTTGCTGGGATCAAATTTATGAGACAGACAGGGAATGGGGAAAAGGAGCCTGAGAGCTGGGGCTTGGGAAGGGGAGCAGGAAGTGAGGTCCTTTGGAGCTTCTGGGGTGGAGACAGAAGGGGGTTTCAATAAATGTCCAGGAGGGCTTAAAATGGATTCTCTGGAATCCGTTTGGTAAGATTTTGCCTTAAGAATGAAATTCATTTTGATTTATTTTAATGGTGGACCTGTGCTTTTAAATAACTTTTTCCAGCACAGACTGCGCTGGAAGGTTCATCCCCCTGGGATTTATCATTATTTTATCCATATCAATCTTCTTTAACAGCGAACTCGTTCTCTCTTTTTCTTTCTTTCTTCTTTCTTTCTTTTCTTTTTCTTGCTTTTTCTTTATTTTCTTTCTTTTTTTTTTTTTTTTTTTTTTGAGATAGAGTCTTGCTCCATCGCCAGGCACCAGGCTGGAGTCCAGTGGTGCAATCTCAGCTCACTGCAACCTCTGCCTCCCAGTTTCAAGCAATTCTCCTGCCTCAGCCTCCCGAGTAGCTGGGACTACAGGCGTGTGCCACCACGCCCAGCTAATTTTTGTATTTTTAGTAGAGACAGGGTTTTACCATGTTGGCCAGGATGGTCTTGATCTCTTGACCTTGTGATCCGCCGGCCTCGGCCTCCCAATCTTTTCTTTCTTTCTTTCCTCTCTCCCTCCCTCTCTCCCTTCCTTCCTTCTTCCTTTTTTCTTTTCTCTCTCTCTCTTCTCTCTCTGTCTCTGTCTTTCTTTTTTTTAGGGAGGGTATTGCTCTGTGGCCCAGGCTGGAGTACAGTAGTACAATCATAGCTCACTGCAGCCTCAAACTCCTGTGCTCAAGCAATCCTCCCTCCTCAGCCTCCCAAATAGCTGGGATTACAGGCGCACACCACCATGCCCTACTAATTTTTTTGGTTTTTTGCAGGGACAGGCTCTCACTATGTTGCCCAGGTTGATC
Source organism: Cacajao melanocephalus (assembly GCA_963573385.1). Classification (NCBI taxonomy): domain Eukaryota; kingdom Metazoa; phylum Chordata; class Mammalia; order Primates; family Pitheciidae; genus Cacajao; species Cacajao melanocephalus. The sequence goes on along the minus strand of CAUYLG010051269.1, from coordinate 61,267 downwards.
TCAAACTCCTGGCCTCAAATAATCTTCCTGCACAGCCTTCCAAAGTGCTAGGATTACAGGCATGAACCACTCCAGGTAAGGGAGTAGACATTTGAAAGCACAGGTCCGAAGTCAAAGAAATTCAAATGAATTTCCTTCCTAAGTCATGTCTCTCCAAACATTCTGTGACCTGCTCGTCCATCCATGCCCCCTTTGCGGGCCGACTTCCCGTCTCCCCTACCAGTGTTTCCTGGGGTCATTTCCCAAATAAACCACTTGCATGGGAAGATTTCTTGAGGAATCACTGAGGTTCCATATCAGGGACTTGGCACAGCAGTGATACACAGGGAGCCTCCTTAAATAAATGCAATCATGCATTTCTACCTCTGCATGGGTGGAACTTAGCAGGGCTTCACGGAGACGTCATTGAGATTGGCCTGGGAGGGAGAGGTGGGAGTTGTTCAGGTAGAAGCTAGGGCTGCACCACCATGGTGGATGAAATCACCAGAGGAGGGGTGGGAAGGAAGGAGGAAAGAGCACCACCTGAGGGCGGGAAGAAGAGCAGCCAGAGGAGTCGAAGAGTTGGCTAAAGTCATCAACAAGGAACAGAAATGTTTGCTCTCCTGAACTCCCCAGCCCCTGCGGGAATAGATTTAATGCCTCAAGCCCTGTGGCCCTGGTCCCTAGCTCTGTGGTCCTCTCTGCCTCAAGGTCTGTCTGTCACAACCCATCCTACAGCCCACAGTTAGGGGTAGGAAACGTGGACCTGTTCACCTAGCCTGAACTTTTTTCTTTTCTTTGTTTTTGTTCCTGTTATTTCTCTCACTTTGTGCATAAAGTTTTATTGCAATCAACGCAGCATTTTATATTTACATGCTGCCTTTCATGAGACACTGATCTGACACTCACCAGCGTCTGGGAACTTTAAAGAAGCCACACAACAAGCTCCTTTAATCTCAAAGGCAAGTGTTGGGGTGGGGAGGAAATGGGGCACACACACACACACACACACACACGCTCACTCACCACCCCCAGTGCCAAGTTCTGAGTTAAGCATTTTACCAATATTGTTTCATTGACTTCTCACAGCAAACTCCCACTTTACAGATATGGTAATGAGCTGAAAAGTGAATTTCCTGGTTTCTCAATGAAATTTGACCCAGACCCTACATTCCTAAAGGGTTTCCCACATGAATTTATGACATTATCTCCAAATGAGGTCATGCACATGGTCACAGAGCTACTCTGACAATTTTGGAAGGAGATGACTCTTCATGCAACTGTAGATGATGTCTTCGTGTCGGCCCATGCCACTCATCCTGCAAAATGAATCAAAGCATTTAAAAAATAAATCCTCTAATCAACTTGTGAAAAGCACAATTATATTGCATTGTGTGTTAAAAGAGTAAATTACCTCAGGAAAATACTTTCAATATACGCAGCATTGTAATTATTTTTGGCATATTGTCCCATGTTAAGAATTGTAAGGACCTTAAAATACAGAGCTGGAGGCCAGGTGGGGTAGCTCACACCTGTAATCCTAGCACTTTGGGAGGCTGAGATAGGGGGATTGCTTGAGCCCAGGAGTTTGAGACCGGGCTGGGCAACATGGTAAGACCCCATCTCCACAAAAACTAGAATAACATTAAGTAAAATTAGCCAGGCATGGTGGTGTGAGCCTGTAATTCCAGATACTGGAGAGGCTGAGACTGGAGGAGCGCTTGAGCCCAGGAGTTTCAGACCAGCCTGGACAACATAGAAAGACCCCATCTCTGAAAAAACATATATTAAAAAAAAAAGAGGTGTCCCTGGCTCCTGTGATTCCCAAGAGATCCTCTCTCAGACCTCTTCCTTTTGCCTTTTATTCTTTTTGGGGTCAGGAAACCCAGAAGTAGATCCCTAGACAGAGATTCAAGGGCAAGTCATGTTTATGGAAGGTGGTTCCAGAAATCCCTGGCAGGGGAGTAAGGAAGTGAGACAGGAAAGGGAAGGCAAACAATAATGTGTTCATTCTGGATCCAGTCCCCATGGTAGGCAACTAGAACACAGTCCTGCTGGGACCCTCCAGTGTTGGGGTCATCACTTGTGGGGGTCTGTCCTGCAGACCCTGACTCAACGATGGAGGAATAAAGTACACTGACTCGCAGATATTATGCTTTGCCAGTTTGACTGAGTGTCTGTGGCCACTTACAGACTCTCTGGAGAGTGCTGTAAAGAGATAGCAACCACCAGCCCTCACCAGCCAGTGAGACTCCCATTTATTCAGGACAGTTTAATTGACAAAGCTTGAGTCAACACCACTAGAGGTTAAAGATTAAAGGACAAGTTCCAATGCCCAAAGCAAACACCATTAGTGGGTAATATCCCTAGGCAACCTTCCCCCAAGAGAGCCATCCAGAATAATCAAAGGTTAATTTTAGAACCACATGAGTAAACAAGCTAGCTAGGTAAACTCCTCACATTCGTTTGTATTTGCACCCTAATCTCTCCGGTTCCTGCAAAGAGACTCTGGCTGCCTTCAACCAAGAACTATAGAAAAAACCCTTAGGCCTTCCAAAAGGGTTTGAGACTACATTTTATAGCTTTCTCTAATATTTTTCCCTTAACATTTTTGTCACCACCCTGACTAAACTCCCATACTCCAGGAGACAGGACAGAACACACCTTGCAGTTACCCTACCAGAGAGGTGACGAGAACTGGGTTATCGATCCTCCAACTCCACCAGTTACGAGCTGAGAGCTACTCCTAGGGCCGCTCATATAAAACAGAGAATGCCTTCAGGCAGAAAGTCCCAGGTGGTTAGAGCTGGCGCAGGTAGGGCCTTTGCACCCAGAAGTGATAAGCACAGGGGGCCTTTGGTAGAGACTGGCAGGATGCCCCTTATGTCCTTGAAAGCTCCCTCAGGGGCACATCCTTCCTCATTCAAAAGAATTTGCTGTCTCTTCTCCTAGAAATTGCTGATCTCAGTTAGTGGGCTTATGTAAGAAAGCCATATCCTCTCCACTTACCCCTAATCCTTGTAAAAAACAAAACACATTTTAAAATACGTATGTCACAGGCTTAAGAATGTGAGCCCCAGCCAGGTGTGGTGGCTCATGCCTATAATCCCAGCACTTTGGGAGCCTGTTACGGGAGAATTGCCTGCTCCCAGGAGTTTGAAACCGGCTTGGGCAATGTAGCAAGACCTCATCTCTACACAAATAAAAATTTAAAAATCACAGCACACCTGTAGTCCTGCTACTCGGAAGGCCAAGGCAGGAGGATTGCTTGAGCCCAGGAGTTCAAGTCTGCACTGAGCTAGGATCACATCCCTGCACTCCAGCCTAGGCAGCAGAGCAAGACCCCACCAGAGGAGGAGGAGGAGGAGGAGGAGGAGGAGGAGAAGGAGAAGGCGGAGGAGGTGGTGAGCCCCTGGGGGCAGGAATCATGTAAATAGGCCGTTTCTCCCCTTTTCATTCCTGATGCCTCACTCCTCTCAAAGGCTCAGTGATATAGCCACCTTAACAGAACTTTCCACTCTGAGGTGGGCAGGGAAGGAGGTGGAGGAGAAAGGGGAGGAGGCTGAGGTGGCGGCAGCAGGTTGAGGCTGCACCACTGTCCTCATTTCACAGAAGAGAAACTGAAAGAGCTGCACCGTGGGCTCCGGATCCCACGATGCACTCACGGTGGAACTAAGTGACTCAGACTGGGTCCTTCTAGCCTGTGTTTTCTCTGCCTGAGGGTTTTTGGACTGAAACTCTGCAGCTCTGTGATTGCCACCCTGGGCTGTCTGCACAGAGGCCCCCAAGAGCAGTGCCGGGGTACAGCAGAGAGTGCCCCTCAGTGGGGCCAGGGCCATATCAATTCCACTCTGAAGCACGTGTGCAGTGTTGGGAGGGAAGCGGGAATGGGTAAGACCTGGACCATGCCCATGGCTGAGCTGGTGTGCACATCAGAGAAAGATTTTTGTCTGAGTAGAATTCAGAGGAGGTTAGAAAAGTAGGGTGGAGCACACTGGAAGCCATCCACTCCAGGCTTCTGCAAAAAAGGGTCTATTGTCTGCAGAGAGTTTAAAATTAACAATAAAACCAATGAAGAGTCAGACTGTTCCTATTATCACCATGCACCAGCAATTCTACACAATGCCCATAATCAGCTACTCCTCATCGAAAAAGAAAAAAAATATTTGTTTGGTCTAAATTCTAAACAATTCCTGTGGTGACTGTTGGATTTTGATAATAGGTATGTGCACTTTGGATTAGCACAGTTTTTATTACTCCAGCTTTAATACATATTGTATACTACCTGGGAGTTAATTCCGAGAACTCCTGGTCCTACAGTCGGTCCCCAACACACCCCAACTCAGCTGCTCCCCAAGAGTGAGTTCCCATGACAACAAGACAAGGTTGTCCACTCTGGCCACTGCTGGAGCCTCTAGCCAGGGCAATTAGAAAAGAAAAAGAAATGAAAGGCTTCCAGATTGGAAAAGAAGTAAAACGATCCTTATTCTCAGATGACATGATTTTGTAGAAAATCTCAAGGAACCCACTAAAAACTGTTGAAGCTAAATATGAGTTCTGCAAAGTTGGAGGATACGAAATCAATATGCAAAAATCAACTGTGTTTCTAGACAATAACAATAAACCATTCAAAAATAAAATTAAGAAAACGATTCATGTACAATAGCAGCAAAAAGAATAAGATACTTAGGGATAACTTTAAGAAGTACAAGACTTGTACACTGAAAACTACAACACATTATTGAAAGCAATTAAAGAGGATCTAAATATAATAGGAAGACATCCCGTGTTCATACTCCTCAAGTTGATCTACAGGTTTAACACAATTTCCTATCAAACCCCCAGTTGTTGTTGTTTTTTTTTCTTTGCAGACGTTGAACAAGCTGATCCTAAAATTCATATGGAAATTCAAGGACCTCAGAATATTCAAGATAGTCTTGAAAATGAATAACGAAGTTGAAGGACTCACATCTCCTCATTTCAAAACTTATTACAAAATGACAATAATCAAGATGGTGTGGTACTAGCATAAGGATAGACATAGAAAAAATTGGATAACACTGAGAGTCCAAAAATAATGGATTTTTGACAAGCGTGCTAAGACACTTCAATGAGGAAATAATTGTTTCAATTATGGCGATGGATGATAATGGATGGATGATGAACTCATGAATATCTATATATGCAAAAGAATGAATTTGGATCTCTACCTCACACCATAGATATTCTATCAAAGTGGATCATAGTGGCTGGGCAAAGTGGCTCATGCCTGTAATCCCAGAACTTTGGGAGGCCAAGGCAGGTGGATTACTTGAGATCAGGAGTTCAGGACGAGCCTGGCCAACATGGTGAAACCCCATTAGCCGAGCATAGTGGTGGGCATCTGTAATCCCAGCTACTTGGGAGGCCAAGGTGTGAAAATTGCTTGAACTCAGGAGGTAAAGTTTGCAGTGAGCTGAGATCACACCACTGCACTCCAGCCTGAGCAACAGAGTGAGACTGTCTAAAAAAGAAAAAAAAAAGTGGATCATAGACCTAAATGTAAAGGTTAAAACTGCAAAAGCCTCAGAAGAAAACATGGGAATAAATATTTGTGACTTTGGGTTCATCAATGATTTCTTAACTATTTCACCCAATGCACAAATGATTTAAAAAATTAAATTTTCTGTGTTACAAACAATACCATCTAGAAAGTGAAAAAGCCCACAGAGTGGGGGGAAACATATGCAAATCACAAATCTGATATGGGACTTTTAGTCAGAACATCTAAAGAATTCTTATAACTCAATAATAAAAAGACAAATAACCCTATTTGATAAATGGGCAAAGGATTCGAACACACATTTCTCTAAAGAAGATATACAAATGGCCGGTAAACACATAAAAAGGTTCTCAACATCATTAGTCATTAGGCAAATGCAAGTCAAAACCACAATGAGATCCCACCTTACACCATTTATATGACTATCATAAAGAAAAGAGTAACAAGTGTTGGGGAAATTAGAATGCTCAAACACTGTTGGAGTGGATGTAAAATGGTGCAGCTGCTTTGGAAAACAGTTTAGCAGCTCCTGAGAACGTTAAACGCAGTTACTATATGACCCAGCAATTCCACTCTTAGGTATCTACCCAAGAGTAACGAAAACATCTATCTACACAAAGCCTGCGCATCAGTGGTCATAGTGTTATGCTTAACAGCCAACAAGGGGAAACAATGTAAGCTCATAAACAGATAAACAAGCTGTCATCTATTTATAGAAACAAATATTTGGCAACAAAAGGAAAGAAATATGATACCTGCTACCACGTGGGTGAACTTGGAAAACATTACATTAAGTGAAAGAAGCCAGACACATAAGTCTGACTACTGTGTAATTCCATTTATAGAAGATGCCCAGAACAGGTAACTCCATAGAAATAAGGAGAAGAGAGATCGTTGGCTAGGGGTAGAGAGGAGTGATGGAGAAGATTTGGGGAGAGGGAGTGGAAAAAGGGAGAACGACTGCTGACAGGTACGAAGTTTGGGGGAATGATGAAAATGTTCTAAAATTAGATAAGAGGATGCAAAATATTCTGTGTAAAGTTGAAAAGCCTAAGTGTGTGCATGCTCAGAGATTCGTGTGATTCTTCTAAATAGTTGCAGCGTAACTGTCACACGTCAGTGTCCACATTGATAAGGTGACAGGCGTGGCCAGGTGCAGTGGCTCATGGCTGTAATCCCAGCACTCTGGGAGGCCAAGGTGGGCAGATCACCTGAGGTCAGGAGTTCAAGATCAGCCTGGCCAACATGGTGAAACTCTTGTCTCTACTAAAAATATAAAAATTAGTCAAGCACGGTGGCAGGTGTCTGTAATCCCAGCTACCTGGAAGGCTGAGGCAGGAAAATCACTTGAACCTGGGAGGCAGAGGTTGTAGTGAGCCGAGATTGCACCACTGCACTCCAGCCTGAGCAACAGAGGGAGACTGTCACCCCCCCAAAAAAGGTGACAGGTGGTTTTCACTTTAATCATGGGATATTTACTTCTTCCTTGGCTGGAGTGATACCAGCTCTGTAGATAAATTAAAAACCATTGAATTGCACCTTGCTTTGTTCTGTTTTAAGACAGTGTCATGCTGTGTCACCCAGGCGGGAGTGCAGTAACACGATCATAGCTCACTGCAGCCTCCACCTCCTAGGCTCAAGTCATCCTCCTGCCTCAGCCTCCCAAGTAGCTTGGACTACCAGGTGGCACTGTGCCTGGTTCGAATTGCACACTTTAAATGGTATGTAAATGATATCTCAGTAAAGCTCTTGAAAATAAACATGTAGGTTCCTACAGGTGCAGGATTGTTTGGGTTCATTTCTGGCTGATTCTTGTCTCCAACCCCTGTGGTGTTACAGGTTCCTGTGCTTAAAAGGTAGATTCCAAACAAATGAGACTAGAATAACGATGAAAAGGACAATAAAACAGAGCTTGAGCCGGGCACGGTGGCTTGCACCTCTAATCCCAGCACTTGAGAGCCGAGGTGCACAGATCATGCAGTCAGGAGATCGAGACCATCCTGGCTAACACGATGAAACCCCGTCTCTACTAAGAAAAATACAAAAAAAATTATCCAGGCATAGTGCACCCGCCTATAGTCCCAGCTACTTAGGAGGCTGAGGCAGGAGAATTGCTTGAACCCAGGAGGTGGAGGTTGCCATGAGCCGAGTTCGTGCCACTGCACTCCAGCCTGGTGACAGCAAGACTCTGTCTCAAAAAACAAAAAAAAGACCTTGAGTTACTTAATTTCTGCCATTTTTATGATCACTTGCAGTTTATGTTTAACACTTAAAACACTGAAACAGATGGTAACTCCCAAATTGCAATTATTTTTGTTGGGTAGGTACAAATTTCAGTATTTACCCAGAATCTTTTCCTGAATTTGCATAACACCTTTGAAACTGAAAAATCAGCTGGGTACAGTGGCTCATGCCTACAAGCCCAGCACTTTGGGAGAAGGAGGCAATAGAATTGCTTGAGCTCAGGAGTTCAAGACCAATATGGGCAACATATTGAGACCCCAGCTCTATAAAAACAACAAAAAAGTAGCTTGGCATGGTGCCACTCCCCTGTAGTCCTAGCTACTCCAAAGGCTAAGGCAGGAGGATTGCTTGAGCCCAGGAGGTTGAGGTTGCAGTAAGCCATAATTGCACTACTGCAACTCCAGCCTAGGCAACAGAGCAAGACCCTGTCTCTAAATAAATTAATTACATAAAATAAAATTAAAACAGCCATTCTTTTTATAACTAATAATTGTTTTAAAGCCATAGAACAGATAAAAATGATTATTACAGATTATTATATAATTATTACTGAAAATAATTTTGAAATACAAAGAAAGTTATTCAGAATGCTCTGTTCTTGGTATCAAATACTCAGTGGTGCTACCAGGACAGGCCAGGTCATGAAGGTGTGGAACATCACACTTTAAAGGAACTAGCCATATCCCAGTAATGTATGTGGGCCCAGTGATCTTGAGAGTTATTAATAAAATATTGATATATTTCATTTATCTAGTCAAGTGCTTTAAAATTGTATGGGCCATTTCCATGCAGTAATTTCATTTCGGCATCCTCTGATAGAAAAACTGGTGCTGAAAACCAATTGTTATAAGTAAAATCCTTGTTTTTCAGTACTGCAAAGAAAAATTAACATTCAGACAAAAAGTTTTCTCAGCAAGGCAATTTTACTTTTCTGCAGAAATGGTGCTATCCATCAGCAATCTTGCCACAAGTGCACGATGAACAAAGGAAAGGCAGGCATATTTATCCCTGCATTGGGTCCTTATTGCTGAACTTAAAACTTTCCTAAATAGGTAAAGGCAATGGAGAACAAAGGAAGAGAGGATGTTGCTTCAGAAAGGACTTAGAAAAGTAATAACTTACCTAAATAAGGAAGGGACATAGACTGCAAGCTGGGACATGCCTGTGAGCACATCCAGCACAAATACCTTGGTTAACATACAAAGACACAGAATGTGCTTATTCCCTTATGTCTGACAGCTACATAGGATAGGACTTAACAAAGAGTTACTCACAAAAAGCAAGAAGGCTTTGAAGAAACTTAGTCTTTAAAAGAAACTACTATTTCTAACATTTATTATTGTTATTCTTTAACAAGAAGGGAAACTTTTAAGAGAAACTTTTTGCTTTCTACACCAATGTGTGTGTGTGTCTGTGTGTGTGAAAGAGAGAGATAGAGAGGGTGTGTTTGCTTGTTCTTGTTTTAATTTTGCTCTGTGTGTCCCCCTGTTGGCAGTGCACAGGATGGGGGTCTTGGACTGTTCGCCAAATGAAACCCTTCCACCTCCATGGTGGTTTGTGTGTTTATTCAATGTATTTGCCTCTTGTATTTCATGATGAATATTATTGAACCTTATTGATGTTCCCGGCGTGGGCTTCCTCTCATCAGAGCGATTCGTTCTATCTCTCACCTCTTTTTTGTTGATGTTGTTTTTGAGACTGAGTCTCGCTCTATCACCCAGGCTGGAGTGCAGTGGTGCAATCTTGGCTCACTGCAATCTCTCCCTCCCAGGTTCAGGCGATTCTCCTGCCTCAGCCTCTTGAGTAGCTGGGATTACAGGCACCCGCCACCACGCCCAGCTAATATTGTTTTTTTTGTATCTTTAGTAGGGACGGGGTTTCACCATGTTGGCCAGGCTGGTCTCAAACTTCTGACCTTGTGGTCCACCCACCTCAGCCTCCCAAAGTGCTGGGATTTTTTTTTTTTTTTTTTTTTTTGAGATGGAGTCTCACTCTGTCAGCCAGGCTGGAGTGCAGTGGCATCTTGTCAGCTCACTGCAACGTCCACCCCCTGGGCTCAAGTCATTCTCATGTCTCAGCCTCCTGAGTACCTGGAATTACAGGTGCACACCACCACACCTGGCTAAATATTTTATATTTTTAGTAGAGACAGGGTTTTACTATGTTGGCCAGGTTGGTCTCGAATTCCTGGCCTCAAGTGATCCACCTGCCTCAGCCTCCCAGAGTGCTGGGATTACAGGCATGAGCCACCGTGGCCAGCCATTCCTCTCCCTTCTGATCATTCTTTTCTTTCCCCAGTACACCCTGTCTGACCTCCGTGTAAAGTTTCCCTCCCTCCTGTTTACTCCCTTTCCTGGCAGACCTTCCATTTCTCTCTGTGTTCTTACACTCTGAACTCAGGCATTTTAGCACAAACATTTCAAATGGACACAATTCTTTGATTGAGAAAATCAGAGGTCAGAAACACATCAATTTTCAAACATGCTATGCACCGTTTGGGTGCAAGCAGCTAACAAGGCATTTGATTTTACAGGACGCAAAATAGTCTAAAGTTAGAAAGCGTATAAGTGTGTGCGAGCTCAGAGAGTCATGAAATTCTTCTAGATAGTTGCAACGTAACTGTCACATATCGGTGTCCACACTGAAAAAGTGACGGTTGGCTTTCACCTTAATCACAGGATGTTTACTTCTTCCTTGGCTGGAATGATGGTGTGAGTACCGCTGTGCCCAGTAGAACCTTAGAGAAATACACTGGAGTGCGTTATGCACATAGATACCAAGAAATGCCTCATAAACAAACCCAGACTACGATAAAACAGTTTGAGAACCACTGGTGTGTGGATGACTGTGTTTAAAGTGGCCAATTCTATAAGCTGCAGCATTCGTATTTTTAATGAGCCCTGACTTTCATACTCAAACATTGTGTGCTAAAAACAGACATCACTCAAAGCTGTTTAGACGGTGTGAGCGTTTCCAGTTTCTTCCTCTAAAAGCGAAGGGAGGAGAAAAAGCAATTGGCAGGGGTGGTGATTGATGAGCAGGGCTAAATATTTTCCATCTTTAAACAGGGAGAACCGAAAGCAAATATTGGACCACTTTTAAGTTCCCAGCAGAGGGGGACAGACTCAGACGTGATGGAGCACCTTCCAGGCCTCAGGTAACCTAGAGCGTTTTAAAGCCTAATCAGTTACATGCTGGTAACACAGTCCCCGAAGACAAACAAAGCATCCATTATACGCTCGCCACGACGTCTCACACACATTTCTGGTCATTACTGTGATTTTTTCATTAGTTATAGAGAGCCGCAAGCCCATACGCCACACTGTAAATGGATGTAACGTGCCAATTACCCTAATGTTGATTAACTGGGAAAGAAAACGGTGTTCAGGTTTCGGAGACTGTCCTCTCTCCCCTCGGAAAGGAAATACAGACAGCCATCAGTGCTGCTACGATCTCCTCAACATCCATCTGCCTTGTGTAGAAAACAGTGCCTATATGGGACCACCTGGAGCTGTCCTCAAGGCTTAGATGAAAAAGCCCTAAGTTTCGTTTTAGTCGTGGTATTCTCATGCGTGTATGATCGTTTTGCACATTTCAGGCAGAAACGCCTCCACACTAGCTCCGTGGTGGAGTGAATTTCGAGGTATCTTTTTCCCCCATGAGATACATAGATGGCTATCATCATATTTCATAGCTCAAGCAATTGAAAACTGTTGAATGTATATTACCAGCCTACAGATGGAAAGTATTTTCCTCCTGGATATAAGCCATGCTTTCTGTAAGATTTTTTTTTAATAAAAAAACAACCAACAAGTCAGGGGTCATTGAAGGTATTCAGCAGACAGGAAAATAAATGGACCTTCTCAATGGGCTATTTTTTATCGGTGTGGGGTAATGTAGACACACACAGATGCCTTTCTGGAATCATCTCTGCATAGGGAGATGGCGTGGAAACAATCTGAAATTAAGAGGCATGAGCTGCAGAGGCAGAGAGAGCGATAACCATGTAAAAGTATAAAGTACATAAAACATAATTAGAGGCCTGTAAGGTTCTGTTTTGCTCTCAATGCTATTTTGGGGGGTATTAATATATACCACAGCAGTGAGGTGTGGCATCTGGGAAAAAAGCAATATATTAATTCTCAGATCAATAGTTTGTGAAATGCTTTCTTGCCGTCCCAAGCGTGTGACTGTTTCACTGATAAGGAATGATTTTCCTGGAGTTAAAGGCAGCTGCCACTGGATGAGATTGCTCTCTGGAGGGGAGGGAAGGGAGGGGGACTGCCCTAGTGAAGGAGGGGTCATTTAAGAGACAGAACCATGTCCTCCCCTGGGTTCCCTCTCTCATTCCATTTCACTCTCTATGCAATCCAGCAATGGCTCCTAACAGCATTGAGACCAAGGTATGACCTCGGCCTTCTTTTCTCCCCATTTTTTGATCTCTTGGGGGGATGCAGGCAACCCTTAAGCTACTATAAATGGCTAGAGTTTGTAGGGGGAAGAACCATGGAAGATGGAGAGCACTGAGAGGCATATGCAGGCATATGGGGGACAATAATGAGGAAAGGGCAGTGAAGCAAGCCGAGCTGACAATTCCAAAAATGGAACTGATTTAACGAACCGCATCTGATCCTGCAGCAGCAGCAGCATGGACCCCTGCTGCTGCCCTCCCTGTGTCTAAGATGATCCAAGTGACCCTGTTTGGAGACGATGTTACACACACCGCCTCCAGGCAGCCCGCAGCTCTGATGGTGAAGCCCATCAACCCAACAGGCAATTCACACTCCGGAGATCCCAGTTCAGCTCTCCCTCTCTGCTCTTCCCCTCCCGTCACTTTCCTGCTCCTGAGAGCACCCCTCAATAAACCACTCACAAGAGAATCCCCATCTCAGGGCCTATTCCAGTTGTCTCTGTTCAGATGGAAAAACAGCATGCACATGTCTGTCTGCCCACGGATGTATGCACTAGGGGAACATACCACCTTCCTTTCTCAGGTTCCCCAGGGGGAGAGGTGGGTGTACTGGACTCCTCCCAGTGGGTGCATGGAGCAGAGAGGGGATAGTGGGGCAGGGCCAGACATGTGTCTTGGGCAGCCCTTGCAAAAACTGAGTGCCACTTCATGTTCTGCAGAAAGGTCTGAAGCACAGGCTTTCCCAAGCTGCTTTTAAGTTCCCAGTGCAATGACAGTGCGCTGAGATGCTGCGACGTGACCCCTTCTCAGAGATAGCAGGTGGACTTCCAGGCTGGTTAGGAATATGACAGACAGTCAGCCGAGCTGAAAGAAAGCAGAGTGTGAGTTGTACCCAAGCTAGAAATCAGCATGAATTCCATCAGGGCCAGCACAATCAGGCAAGGAAGGGGCATTGTCCTAGAGACCCAAGAACCAGAGGACAGGGGCTTGGGACTCCAAGGCATTCTCTGGGCCCTCCAGGCCCTATGAGCCACTCTCTCCTGCACACTCAGGAACCATCCGAAGGGGGAAAGCTGAGGGAGGAGACAGCTGTAAGAGAGACTCAACATTTTAATCCAGAAAGACTGAGCATATCTAAAAGGACTCATCAATTACTAGATTGGGCTAAATTTTAAGCCAGAGAGAGCTAAAAGTTTTACTTTTCCTGCTATCATGGAGGAGGGGCCCAGAAGAAAAACAAGATGCTTTCCAGATAAAAGAGGGATTTTTCTCTAAACCCAAGAGGGGTTTGGGTGTGTGACCTGTGACCACACTGCAGATTCATGCTATGATAGCTCGACTGCTTGAATGCAGGGCAGTAAGAGAATTGGTCAGCTCTGCCCTGGTATTAATTGTTCAATGGTGCACATACACATATGCATGCACACACATGTGCACAGACACATGCACACACATGCATATGCACACACATATGCACACACGCATATGCACACACACGCATATGCACATGCACACACTTCTTGTAGAAATGATTTTATGTGTGTGTATTATGAAAGAATTGCACGGTGGTGGAAATAGACATTTGCCAGAATAGAGGGGCACACACTGAAAATTAAGCACACCCATGTAGCCCCTGCTCACTCTCTTCCTAGTTGAGCTCCTTAGAAATGACCATTTTTGACCAAATAAAACTTCCAGATGGATCTGGCTTAAAAATTAGTTCCATCCAGTACTTCAACAGTTCTTTTATCAGCTAGGATCTTTCCACTAGCTAGCCAGGGTATTTACTGAAAGCTCAGATATAGGAAGGGATTTCAAAAAGTTCGTGGAAAATGTGTATTTTGAAAAAAAATGCATGGATTTAACATTTTTTTGTACCAAAATAAACTCATGTGAACTGGTTATAACACGTCTGAACAGGATCGAGTTTGAAGCACTAAGAAGGCTAAGGCATCAGTTTGTAAAAAGCCCCTGTTAGAGTAACATGAATTCTACTAAACTTGAAGCAAGAACCAACGTCAAATTTATGGTGAAACTTGAGTGGGAGAATGGTGAAATCATTGATCCTTTGCAAAAAGTTTATGGGGACAGTGCCCCCAAAGAAACCAGCAGTTTACAAATGGACAACTCATTTTCAGAAGGGACAAGACAATGCTGAAGATGAAGCCCCCCATATCAAGTCGTGAGGAAGAAACGAATCTTGTTCACACCCTAATTGAAGAGGACTGATGATTAACAGAAGAAACAAGGGCCAACAGCACAGACATCTCAACTGGTTCAGCTCACAGCATTCTGGCTGAAAAATTAAAATTGATCCAACTTTCCACTCGATGAGTGCCAAAACCATTGCACCCAGATCAGCTACAGACAAGGGCAGAGCTTTCAGTGGAAATTTTAAACAAGTGGGATCAAGATCCTGAAGCATATAATTGTAACACAAATAATTGTAACAAAAGATGAAACATGGTTTCACTGGTACCATCCTGAAGACAAGGCACAGTCAAAGTAATGGCTACCGAGAGGTAGAAGGGGGTCTATCAAAGCAAAGCAAGAGTGAACAAGTCAAGAGCAAAGGCCATGGCAGTGGTTTGGAGGATGCTCAAGGCATTTTGCTTGTGCTATTTCTGGAGGGCCAAAGAACAATAACATCTGCTTATTGTGAGAGTATTTTGAGAAAGTTACCTAGAGCTTTAGCAGAAAATTGCTGGGAAAGACTTCATCAGACAGTCCTCCTCCTCCATGACAATGCTCCTGCTCATTCCTCTCATCAAACAAGGGCAATTTTATGAGAGTCTCAGTGGGAAATCATCAGGCATCCACCGTACAGTCCTGATTTGATTCTTGATTTCTCTTTGTTTCCTAATCTTAAAAAAAAAATCTGAAAAGGGTACTCATTCTCCTTCAGTTAATAACACAAAAAAAGACTGCATTGGCATAATGAAATTCCAAGGACCCTCAGTTCTTTAGGTATGAACTTAGTGGCCGGTATCATAACTTTCAAAAGTGTTGACCTTGATGGAGCTTATGTTGGGAATAACATTTATATTTTTTATTTTTATCTTTTCATTTCATTTCTCAATGAATTTTTTGAGTCTCCTTGTATACTGACATTTTTGTAGATCTCTTGCACAATTACTATGTTTTAGATTGTCCTATTTATTTATTTATTTAGAAGAATTATTTTCATTTATTTTAGTCTTTCTTAGATCCTTTTTCCTAGATTTTTTTTTTTTGAGGTCTTGCTCTGTTGCTCAGGCTGGAGTGCAATGGTTCAATCACAGCTCACGGCAGCCTCCAACTCCAGGGCTCAAGAAATCCTCACATCTCAGCCTCCTGAGTAGCTGGGACCATAGCTGTGTACACAGCTAATTTTTAGCATTTTTTGTTTGTTTGTTTATTTTTTAGAGAGGGGGTTTTGCTATGTTTCTCAGTCTACTCTTGAACTCCTGGCCTCAAGCAATCAATCCTCTTGCTTTAGACTCCCAAAGTGCTGGGATTACAGGCGTCAGCCACTGCACTTGGCCCCTAGATTTCTTTTTCATTTTATTGTTGTCCATTCTCAAGGACCTTTTTTCTTGAGAAGTGCTTGGGAAGTAAATTTCCAAAGTTCCCTGCGTGTCAAGGAATGTGTTTATTTTGCTCTCACACTTAATTGATAATTTGGTTGAATACAGAATTCTAAGTTTAAAGTAAATGTCCCTGAGAACACGGATGCATGACTTCCTTGTCTTTCAGCAGCCAATATTGCTGATGAAAATTCTGAATCCCACTGGGAACTTGGCATCAGTGTGCATGATTTTTCTCTCTAAAAGATTTTAGACCCTTCTTATTATCCATCATTTTTTTTTTCTTTCCTGAAATTTCATGAGGCTATATCTAGGTACAGATCTTTTTCATTCATCCTGCTTGGCCCTCTGTGGTCTCTTTCCTCATGAAGAATCATGTCATTCTTCAGCTCTGACACATATTATCATTATCTCATGATTAATTCCTTCCTCCACCTTCTCCCTTTCTGCCGGAACTCTTACTAAGTGGACATTGGTCTTTCTGAATTGATCACTTATGTCTCAACTTTTCTCTGAAACTTTTTATTTCTTTTTGGATTTTATTTTATTCTCGCTTTCAAGCCCAGGAGATAGACTTCATAGACATCTCTTTCCAGCTCTTCTATTGAAATTAAGATTTATTTTATTATTCAGACAACCGTATTTTTAATTTCCATGACCTGTTCCTTTATTCAGGCAGCCTGTTTCATAGTAATTTGTTCTTATTTTATGGATGTGATCCCTGCTTGAATCTCTCTGAGGATTCTCATTAGAGGATCTTTTTGGATCATTATGTTTCATTCCCTTCTCATCATTGTTTGTTCCCTTCCTACCCTTGGGAGATGATTGTCCAATTTGTTCATCTAAGTCCCATGTTTTCAAGCTGCTGATCTCTGTCCATGTTTGGGAAGGTCCATGTTGACGCACGTGAAGTTTCCCTTGCCTTTTCCAGCCTCTGTATGGAGGAGTGGCCAGCTGGGATATCGGGGGGCAGGCGTGTTGTGTCAACAGGCAGCATTGCCTGCAAGGCTATGCTCTGGGAAATCCCGCATCCTTCACTGCACCAGTCCGTACCGAGAAAAGAGCAGACATTGAGGCTAAGCATTTAGAAACTTTTATAGCACTTTTGACATTGACACGATAACCAACCGTGATCAGCCAGCTTGTGTCTTGAGTATCTTTTTTAAAATTCTATTTTCTAGTAATTAATTTTTATTGTATTTCACAAAAGTATCAGTCCGTAACAGATTAGAATTTTTTTTTAAAGGCAGGTGGGAGTGAGGGTGTCTTTCACTGCAGATGGTTCCAGAAGCCCAGCTTTTGGGAACCCAGGCAGGGAGGGGCTATCCCGGCTGCCCCTCTGCTACCACATGAGGAAGGGCTTTTTGGGCCCATGCCCCCATTCTAAGAGCACTTGCCCCTCTGAGCAGCTTTTCAAAAATTGATACATAATATTTTATACATTTATGGTGTATGTATGATTTTTTTTTTTTTTTGAGACAGGATCTCATTCTTGTTGCCTAGGCTGGAGTACAATGGCATGATCATGACTCACTGCAGCCTCAACTTCCTGGGCTCAAGCAATTCCCCCCAATCATCCTCCTGAGTAGCTGCAACCACAGGTGTGTGCCACCACACCCAGCTAATTTTTTATATTTTTGTAGAGATGGGGTCTTGCTATGTTGCCCAGGCTGGCCTTGAACTCCTGGGCTCAAGCAATCCTCCCACCTCAGCCTCCTGAGTAGCTGGAACCACAGGCACATGCCACCATACCCAGCTAATTTTTTAAAAAATTTTATGGACATGGGGTCTTGCTATGCTGCCCAGGCTGGCCTCTAACTCCTGGGCTCAAGTGATCCTCCCACCTTGGCCTCCCAAAGTGCTTGGATTATAGGTGTGAGCCACCATGCTCAGCCTTGTGTTACATGCATAGAATATGAAATGATCAGGTCAGGATATTTGGGGTATCCATCACCTTGAGTATTTATCATTTCTCCTTGCTGGGAATAATTCAAGTCCTCTCTTCTAGATAATTTGAAATATACAAGACTTTGTTGCTAGCTACAATCTCCCTACTCTACTGTCCAGCATTAGAACTTGTACCTTCTATCTAACTGCATGTCTGTACCCATCAAACCAAGAGTCTTCATTGGAAAGATCTCTCTGGCTTCAGCCTCGGGGAGAAGCTGAAGCAGCACAGTGGAGGGCTGGGGGAGGGAAGTGGGGCGGCCGTACCTTCCCCTGCAATTCTACAGAGGATGATCCTATCAGTCACTCAGTGTCTGTCCTTCCTCTGAGCCTGCCTTAGTTAAATCCTGGCAGATCTGAGGGATTCTACAGTGGGAGAGCCACTCCTAGCCTTGCTGCTGACTCCCTGCTGCAGGTTCTGAGCTGGAGCTCCCTCCTGTCTGCTGCCTCCTGCCTCCCAGAAATGCTTCGCACCTCTAATCTGCAATCTTCCCAGGCACCTTTTTATAACCTATCCCTTACTTTCTTGGCAGGTAAATTTTGTGTTTAGTTCACTATATTTGTTTCTTAGATACAGGGTCTCACTCTGTCACTCAGGCTAGAGGGCAGTGGTGGGATCATGGTTCACTTCAGCCCTGACTTTCTGGGCTCAAGAAGTCCTCCCACCTCAGCCTCCTGAGTAGTTGGGACTACAGGCAACCACCACCATGTCCAGCTAATTTTCTTGTATTTTTGGTAGAGTCAGGGTCTCCCTATGTTGGCCAGGCTGGTCTCAAACTCCTGTCCTCAAGTGATCCACCCACCTCGGCCTCCCAAAGTGCTAGGATTACAGGCATGAGCCACTGTGCCTGGCCTCTTGTTCTCGTCTTTGTGTCTGTGATTCAAGAACTTTGGAATCAACTTCTCTCTCAGATCACAGAGGAATCAAGATACAAACTGTGTCTAGGCATAAAGGAACTCAGTGGGGTAATGGTAATATTCTAGATCATACCAGCTCCACCCAATAGAAATAAAATGTGTAATTTTAAATTTCCTACTGGTAATACCAAAAAGAAACTGGGAAAATGCATGTTAATAATATATTTCATTTAACCCAACTTATCAAAAGTATTATTTCATCATGTAATCAATATAAAAATTATTAATGAGACATTTTGCATTCTTTTTTACACGCGAAGTCTTCAAAATCTGGTTTCCTTTACACTCACAGCACATCGATGCAGACACTACATTTTCGTCAGAAATACTTGACCCGTATTTAGATTTCATTAACTTTACAGTTGAAAAAGTAGATGAACATGCTCAAATTCCTCAGACGTACTTAAAAGCTTTTCAATAACAGAATCAAGTGTTAGTTTTTGAATTTAGATTAAAAATAATTAAAATTAGCCAGGCGTGGTGGCTTATGCCTGTAATCCCAGCACTCTGGGAGGCCGAGGCTGGCGGATCACCTGAGGTTAGGAGTTTGAGACCAGCCTGGACATCATAGTAAAACCCCGTCTTTACTAAAAATACAAAAAGTAGTCAGGCATGGTGGCGGGTGCCTGTAATCCCAACTGCTCAGGAGGCTGAGGCAGGAGAATCCCTTGAACCTGGGAGGTGGAGGTTGCAGTGAGCCGAGATTGCACCACTGCACTCCAGCCTAGGCAACAGAGCGAGACTCCATCTCAAATAATAATAATAATGGAAGAGAATTTAAATCTTGCTTCCTATTTTCTCCAGCCTCCTGTCAAAGCGCTCAACAGTCGAATGTGGCTAGTGGCTGTCACATTGGACCACACAGTTCTATGTCCTCATAAGGGCCTGGGTTACACAATATGTACATTTGTCAAAACTCATTGCATCTTATAATTTTTAAATCATTTATTTATGTGTGTATTTATTTGAGATGGGGTTTTGCTCTGTCGCCCAGGCTGGCGTGCCGTGGTGCAATCACAGCTCACCGCAGCCCCAGCCTCAGCCTCGGAAGCAGCTGACACTACAAGCACCTGCCACCGATCCCAGTTTCATTGCATCATATGGTTAAAATCTGTTTGTAAATTTCACCTAAACAAACCTCTCTAGTTAATCAGATGCATGATGGAATGTTTAACAGTGACATATACTGATGATGTCTGCAACTTAATCTGAAATATACTCCCCCCAAAAAAGACAGGAGGAATGATGGGGAGATAGATGGATAGATCTGTGATAAAGCCAATATAGCAAAATGCTCATTGTAGAATCAAGTGGTGGGGTTTATGGGGATCGTCATTAGATGATTCTTCTAACTTTTCTGAACATTTGAAATTTTTAATGAGACATTGAGGAAGAAAGAGGCTTGTCTTAATGAACTAGACCCTCATGCAACCCCATCCATAAAACTCGGAAACATAATGCTGAGTGAAAGGGACCAGGCTCCGAAAAGAACCCATGCATGCTGCCGTTACATACAGTTCACAAACAGGCACACTGACTGATGCTGTCAGAGGCAGGAATGTGCCTACCCTTGGTGGGGGAATGACTGGGACGAGAACCAAAGGGGCTTTCTGGGTAGCAGATGAAGTTCCATGTTTTGATAGAATGAAGTGTGGGTGTGGGTTACACACACACTTAGGATAATGGACTCCAGTTCCATCCAAGTTGCTGCAAAAATTCATCAGACTTTGCCAAATTTGTGTACTTTATTGCATACATAACTCAATGGACATGTTTTGTTGTTTTGAGGCATTGCCTACATTTTTTATCTTGCAGGAGGGAAATCTGAGCTCTTCTTCCTTCTTTCCTTCCTCCCCTCCCTCCTTTCCTCCCTCCTTTCTTTTCTTTCTTTCTTTTCTTTCTCTCTCTCTCTCTTTCTTTCTTGACAGAGTCTCGCTCTGTCACCCAGGCTGGAGTGCAGTGGCGCAATCCTGGCTCACTGCAACATCCGCTTCCAGGTTCAAGTGATTCTCCTGCCTCAGCCTCCCGAGTAGCTTCGACTACAGGTGTGTGCCACCACATCCGGCTAATTTTTTGTATGTTTAGTAGAGACGGGGTTTCACTGTGTTAGCCAGGATGGTCTCGATCTCCTGACTTCATGATATGCCCACCTACACCTCCCAAAGTGCTGGGATTACAGGTGTGAGCCACTGAGCCCCCAGCTCTTCTTTAAAATGGCAGGCCAGATGCCATGGCCCATGTCTGTAAATGCCAACATTTTGGGAGGCCCAAGCAAGAGGATCACTTGAGGTCAGGAGTTCAAGACCAGCCTGGGCAACATAGTGAGACCTTGTCTCTACAAAAGATTAAAAAATCAGCCAGGCGTGGTGGTGTGCACCTGTGGTCCCAGCTTCTCAGGAGGCCAGAGCAGGAGGATGGCTTGAGCCCAGGAGGTCAAAGCTGCAGTGAGCCATGATCAAGCCACTGCACTTCAGCCTGGGCAGCAGAGCAAGACCCTGTCTCAAAAATAATAAAATAAAATAAAGTAAAATGCCAATGCCTGATTTAGAGGTTTCATGGAGTACAAGCAGCATGCTTCCCTGGTCCTGGGTACACAGTGAGATGTGTCATTAGGGACCAAGGCCTAGAAGGCTGTGGGTCTTGGTGTTTGTTTTAGAAGCTTTCTCTCTTTATGGCCCTTACTTGCATTTCTGAATACACTTTGCAGGAAGCAAAACTCATGTCTTCCTTCATCCCCAGTGCATGTGTGCCAGTGCAAACGCACTCCTCACTAGTATTTCAGGTTATCGCGTGCTTGGACCAAAATCCCATTTTTTATTTATTGTCTTGCTGAAAGTTTAATTTATTGAAGGCCTTTCCTTCTAGCAGCTCAAGGAACTGTTCTCAGAACACTTTAAACATGAAACAGAAGCCTTCATTCTCTAGCCGTAATGAGGGGATCGAAAGAGAAGGAGAGAGATGAGCTACTCGGGAAGCTGAGATGGGAGAATCGCTTGAACCCGGGAGGTGAAGCTTGCAGTGAGCTGAGATTGCACTATTGCACT
Organism: Cacajao melanocephalus; assembly: GCA_963573385.1. Lineage (NCBI taxonomy): Eukaryota > Metazoa > Chordata > Mammalia > Primates > Pitheciidae > Cacajao > Cacajao melanocephalus. The sequence continues at coordinate 39,616 of CAUYLG010051269.1, read as the reverse complement.
CCAGCCTGGGCGACAAAGCAAGACTCCATCTCAAAAAATAAAAATAAAGTAAAAAGATGACATCCAAATCACAGTTTCTCTTACTAGTTCACTGTAATGTTGAGCCCACAAGCTAATTGTGGGTGTTTTGGGGCCCAAAGCTGGGGGAGTGAGGAAGGCCTTTGCAGGGGTGCTGACCACCGGGATGCCCAGGAAGCTTCCAGAACAAGGGCTGAGGGAAGAAAGAAGCTTGGGGTGTAGGAGGCTGCAGGATTTGATGTGGGGCAACCCATCCCCCCATTGCAGTGACAGGGTCTGGAATTTCTTCAGAAATTCACCTAGACCTCTGGAGCCAGAGCCCTGGAGAACCTAGAAAGGGGAGAGCCCCTCCCAAGCCCCCACCTGGATTCTGCCTGGTGTCACAGCTGGGTGAGGACTGACGCCCAGGCTGCTCCACCCTCACCTAGAGGGATGCGGGTGGCTTGGCCCCTGAGACTGGCCTTGGTCTCCCCCTCCAGGGTTCCCTGATCTGTCCCCAAGCACCCCGGCCCCAGGCCCTGTTCCCACTCCCACCCCCACCTCCTTACCTCCCTCCTCCCCAAGCACGGACTCCGCCCCCTCCCTCTCTTCCTTATCTTTTTCTAACCTTTCGCATTTTTTAGTCTCATTTCCTGTCGGGTTTTGCATTTCCCTCCCCCGCCCCTCCCAGCCAGTGACATACTTTCTCTGCTTTTTTCTCTCCTACCTCCTCTGGCCTTCGGACTCCTGCCAGCGTCGCCCGCAGCCCCCTCCCGCCCTGCAGCCCCTGGGCGGGCAGCGCCCCTCGGCGGACGGGTCTGGGCCCGCGGGGACGGAGGGCCCGGTCGCCTGGAGGAAGCCAGAGGCCTGCGTGGAGGAGACGCCCCGCGCAGCTGGCGGAGCATGAGCGCCCCAGGTAGGCACAGCGGGGATGGGGGGCTGGCGGAGGGGGAGCACGAGGCGGGGAGTTGGGGGAAGAGAGGAGGACACGGGGAGGAGATGGGGAGCATCAGTGAGATAACAGAGTGGCGGGGGCGTTCGGGGATGGGAGTGTCTCCTGTTGGCCCCAAGATGCGATACTGGGGGCATCCTTCCCTCTCCATCTCTGTCCCCCGTCCCCCTTCTCTATCTCTGTCTCCTCTTCCCTTTTTCCCTTCCAACCCTTTTTCTTCCTCACTTTCCACCTCGTGTACCTCTCCTCCGTGTCTCTCTGAGCGTCTCTGAGTGTCACCGCCGATCAAAACCCCCACCTCCTCCTACTGGACAGGAAAGAATCGGGGGTCAGGAGGCTGGAGCCCCGGAGGGCGCCCCTCGGTGCACCTGCCCCAGAGGGAGGAAGAGAAACTGTTCTGACACCTGACAGGCCCGGAAGTTTGCAGACCACAGCCCAGCCTGACTCAGAGGCTCCTGGGAAGGTGGGGCCTGGCTCAAGGAGGAAGGGCAGCCCCACCAAAAAGGGGTGGGGAACTGGGATAGGACAGCCCCCCGCGGGGACTCTACTAGGAAGGGGATGGCAGGGGCACAGGAGGGGGCCCAGGTTCCCCACTGAAGCCCAGAGCAGGCCCCTGAAAGCCACCTTCCTCAGAAGGTCCCCCAGGCCCAATGGGGTCACCAGGCCTTCTGCTGAACCCCCTCTGCAGAGAGGGGCAGAGAGGGCGTTTCTGTCCCTGGGGGGCTCTGAGCACCGCTGGAGGCTGTCACGGGGACCCAGGTTCATGGACAGTGATCTCACTGAGAGCTTCAGGGCCACCCACACAAACTTGGTCTTGGACCAAACTGACCTCTCTCTGCCTGGCCTGCTCTCAGGGTCTTTGATTTGCAGTTCAAAAAATGTCCTCCTGGCATTCATGACTCGTCTTGAAGGTATAAGGTTACCAACCTACCAGAAAGGGGAGAAAAACAGTCGATCAGTCATTCCACATTTATTGAGTGCTCAGCCTGTGCATAATGCGTGCCGGAAATCCCGGGAGCTCGGAATTAATGTGAGGGCAGGAATTTCTCCGCAATTGTCCATTTCTGTGCTTTTCCCGAAACTCCAGTTCTCACCCTCAGCAAGGCATCTACAAAGAGATGATAGCCCTGCCTCAGGCCAGGGGTGCCCTGAGGGTATCAGTGACCAGGACTCAGCGTAGGTAAGGCCAGAGAATGCTTGGATCCGTGTAGATTTTACTTGCCTGGGTATCAGACAGGCTGTGGCTCTACTGGCCCCAGCAGGCTTCAGTTCATGCATGAATGATCCTTTATGTGATTTTTTTAAAATCGTGGTAAAATACACATGACATAAAATTAGCTTGTTGAACCCTTTTGAAGTGCACAGTTGACTGGCATCCAGCACATTCACCTTGTCTTGTGGCTGTCACCACCATCCAGCTCCAGAACTTTCTCGTCATTCCAAATTGAAACTGTGTTCCCCGTTAAACAACAATTCCCTGCCTCCCTCCTCAGCCCCTGGCAGCCACCCTCCTACATTCTGCCTCTAGGAATCTGATGACTCTCGGAAGCCCATCTAAATGCGCTTATACAATTTATGTCCTTCTTGTGCTTGGCTTATTTCTCTGAGCCTCGTGTCCTCAAGGTTCATCTGTGTTGTAGCTTGTGACCGAATATCCTTCCTTTTTCAGGATGAATAATGGTCTATCGTGCAAATAGACCACATTTTGTGTATCTGCTCATCCTTTATATGATTTTAAAAAGTGACTTCTGGCCAGGAGCGGTGGCTCACGCCTGTAATCCCAGCACTTTGGGAGACCAAGGCGGGAGGATCACCTGAGGTCAGGAGTTCGAGACCAGCCTGGCCAAAGTGGTGACACCCTATCTCTACTGAAAATACACACACAAAATTAGCTGGGTGTGGTGGCATGCACCTGTAGTCCCAATTACTTGGGAGGCTGAGGCAGGAGAATCGCTTTGAACCCTGGAGGCAGAGGTTGCAGTGAGCTGAGATGGTGCCACTGCACTCCAGCCTGAGCCACAGAGCAAGACTCTATCTCAAAAAAAAAAGAGGCTTCTAAACCTAACTCTTTAAAGATGACGACACTTGTTTGAATCCATCAGTGGGCGTGTGTGGGTGGCTTTGTACTTGGTGCCATAGGGGACGAAGGACGGATGTGAGAAACAGCGCTCCACCCTGAGTAGGTTCATCACACAGTCTGTGTTCGCCGTGGTCAGAGTGTTGTTGAGATGCACATGAGAAGGAAAAAAATTTAGGAGGAGCAGGAGGGCAGCAGGGAGTGAGGTTGTGAGAGGAGGGCTCAGAAGGTCCCAGAATTCCTGGAAGGTTCCAGGCTGAGATGGTGCTGAAAATCTCAGGGAGGAAGGGCAGCCCGTATGGAGCTGTGAGATGAGATAGGACAGCCCCCACAGTGGACACTATACTAGGAAGGGGGTGGCAAAGTCACAGGAGGGGACCAGGTTCTAGGAGTCCAGGAGTTCAAGACCAGCCTGGGCAACATAGTGAAACCCCGCCTCTACTAAAAATACAAAAATTAGCTGGTCATGGTGGCGGGTGCCTGTGATCCCAGCTACTCAGGAGGCTGAGGCAGGAAAATCGCTTGAACCCAGGTGGAGGTTGTAGTGAGCCGAGATTGAGCCACTGCACTCCAGCCTGGACAACAGAGCGAGACTCTATCTCAAAAAAAAAAAAAAAAATGCCTTCCATTCCCTCTTGCCCAGTGCCTGCACTCTCTGCTTAGCAGGCAGTGCCCCCAGTGGCATTCCATCTTTTGGGTTGGTGCCCGTGAAGGTGTGGGTTTGAGGCATGGCTACTGATCTGTGCTAGCCGTGTGACCTTGCACAGGCTTCCAGTCATGGAAGCTCTCTGAGAGTCATTTCTCTAATGAAATCAGGTTATTAATACTGATTATTTTCAGTATTGTCAGTTACACCAAGCGTAACATGAGAAAATACAACATATGATATAGGATTACCTTTGCTGTGATGACTGATATCTGGGGCAGATCAGAGGTTGGACTCTGGAGTCCAGACTCAGGGCTGCAGTGCCAGCCTACCAACAAAGACCAGCTGGGTAGACCTTGTTACTTTTTTGTGGTACAGCGTCAGATTCCTTGTCTGTAATCCCAGTCTTACCGGGGAATTATGAGGCCCAAGGAAATCATAGACCAAGCTGATGCTCCGTCAGTCTACCCTGTAGAAAAACCCTCACTCTTGGTGGTTGCAGTACCCAGTCAGTCTAGAAAATATCTTTATTGGCCGGGCACGGTAGCTCCTGCCTGTAATCTCAGTACTTTGGGAGACCAAGGTGGGTGGATTCCTTGAGCCCAGAAGTTCCAGATCAGCCAGCCTGGGCAACATGGTGAGAAAAAAAAAAAAAAAAAAAGCTAAAAAATTAGGCAGGCATAGTGGTCTCTCCTTACTTGGGAGGCTGAGGCAGGAGGATCATTTGAGCCAGGGATACAGAAGCTGCAGTGAGCCGAGATCGTGCCACTGCGCTGCAGCTTGGGCGGCAGAGCGAGACCCTGTCTCAAACAAAAAAAGAAAAAGAAAGAAAATATTTTGATTGATGGATCAAAATACAGAAACAAAAAGAGAAGGAAAAGGCAACTTCAAGGAAGCCCCTTAAACATGGTCTTTTGCTAAAGAAAAATTAGAAGGCACAAATTCCAGATGCCAGCCTCATCCTGTGGCAGGCCACCCAAGATGAGCACGGCCAGGGCACTGCACGCTACATACAAAGAAAACGCCCCGTCCTTGTCCCCACTCTCTCCTTGAGGGACTGCCGCTCCTTGGGTCAGTGGTTTTAATGGGGTGATTATTTTCGGGAGGGTAACCTTTCGGGTTGTGATTTGTTCAAGGGCTCAGAGATTATAATGGTCGCTGTCACATTTGTGTAATGGGTGTTGGTGGCCGAGAGCCAGAGGGTGATAAAAGTCCTCCCAGCCCTGCCTGTGTGGCTGTCACTTCTTCATCCCCCCCTCCTGCTCCTGCAAGCACACTTTTGTTCCTCCTAAGTGCTGGGTTCCTCCTGGCCCAGCCGGGGCCATTCATCTGTGGGCGTTGTTCCTTGCAAGTGTAGGAGCCAGGAAGGGGCGTGTGCAGTATCCATACCCAAGAACAGGGCTCCATCCTCCTTGCTGTTCTAGCAAGTCATCTTCCTCCCTGCCCCTCTGAGACTCAGGAATTTGCTTTCTTTGTACTCAAGTCTGATAGCAGCAGCGTAGGGGCTGTCCCATGCCACGTCCTCGATCCTGGTGGTGTCAAAGGCAACACCTGCCAGGACAGTGCTCGTTATGATTGCTGCCATCCCCTGGCACTGGCCTCATTCATTAAAAGGCAAGATGAAAAAAAAAAAAAGCCAGGCACAGGGGTTCACACCTGTAATCTCAGCACTCCAGCACTTTGGGAGGCCAAAGCAGGAGGATTGCTTGAAGTCAGGAGTTGGAGACCAGCCTGGGCAACATAGCAAGACCCCATCTCTATAAAAAATACAAGAATTAGCCAGGTATGGTGCTATGCGCCTGTGGTTCCAGCTACTCAGGAGGCTGAGGTGTGAGGATTGCTGGAGCCCAGGAGGTTGAGGCTGCAGTGAGCCGTGATTGTGCGACTGCACTCCAGGATGGGCAACAGAGTAAGACCCTGTCTCAAAAAAAAAACAAAAAACAAAAAACAAAAAAAAACCAAAGGCAAAGCTGCTTTCGGGAGAGATCTACAGATTTAGAGCCCCACAGACAGGGCGTCCATCCCGGCTCCACCGCCTGCAATCTCTGTGACCCCAACAAAGTCACCTGATGTCTTTGAGCCTCAATTGCCACACGTGTAAAATGGGTATAAAATTACCACCCCTAGCCGGGCATGGTGGCTCACACCTGTAATCCCAGCACTTTGGGAGGCCAAGGTGGGCAGATCACCTAAGGTCAGGGGTTCAAGGCCAGGCTAGCCAACATGGCAAAACCCTGTCTTTACTAAAAATACAAAAATTAGCCAGGTGTGGTGGTGGGCATCTGTAGTCCCAGCTACTCAGGAGGCTGAGGCAGGAGAATCTCTTGACCCGGGAAGCGGAGGTGGCAGTGAGCCGAGATTGAGCCACTGCACTCCAGCCTGGGTGACAGAGCGAGACTCCACCTCACACACACACACACACACAAAATACCACCCCTAGATTAGCACAGACCAAAGTGTTTCTGAACACCCCAAATGTGTCAAGGGGTTCTTCGGGCTTCTGCTTTTAAGTTTTACTTCTGACTTGGTTATTCAGAGGGCAGGAGGGAGAACAGAGAGAGATGAGTTAAATGCAAAACAGATTATATGTGGCAAAGAGCTATTTCCTTAATTTACTAAGAACTCTTGTAACCCAGTTAGACACAGGAACTGGCACACTTTTTCTTGAAAGCTCCAAATAGTAAATATTTTAGGCCTTGTGAGCCAGAGAGTCTCTGTTGAAGCTACCGACTCTGTCATTGTGGGGTAGAGGCAGCTGCAGGTGGCAGTGAGCATGGCCACCTTTGGCTCAGTGGATGGTACGGGACTGGACCCCCAGTGGGAGTTTCCAGACCCCAGAATTATAGAATTCAACACAACGGAAAAAACGGTGAAAGGGTACAAACATACTGAATATGAACAGGTCAGACAACATGCTTTGTTTATAATTAAATAAAAGTGAAGTAATATAACAGGGACATAATGTTTTTCACCTGTCAGACTGGCAAACATCAAAAAGTTTGATAGGCCAGGCGTGGCAGCTCTCACCTGTGATCCCAACACTTCGGGAAGTCCAGGTGGGAGGATCACTTCAGCCTAGGAGTTCAAGACCAGCCTGGGCAACATAGTGAGACCCAATCTCTACAAAAAATTTTTTAAATTAGCCAGGCATGGTGACAAGCACCTGCTATAGCCCCAGCTCCTCCAGAGGCTAAGATGGGACGATCACTTGAGCCTAGGAGTTTGAGGCTGCAGGGAGCTATGATTGCAGCACTGCACTCCAGCCTGGGCAACAGAGCAAGACCCATCTCTAAAAATAAAATAAAAGAAAAAGAAAGGCAAAACTGATTGCTCATCAGTAAAAATAATAATAATAATAATTTTTTAAAAGTAAGGTATAACACACACACAGCTTAAGCACACATACAGCGTGATGGGCTTTTACCTGCACTTCTAGAGCCAATTACCCAGATCAAGATTTGGGTCCTTTCTAGGTTCTAAGAAAGTCTCGTATCCCCTTCCAGTCATCACCCCTCCCCTGTCCCCTAAGTGAGGACCCTTCCAACTCTATCACCATCCCTGTCCTTGAACTTCACATGGACAGAGTCACATTCAATGTTTCTTTTTCATTACTACACGGTATTGCATGGTACAAATTTACCACAATGGGGCTGGGTGCTATGGCTCATGTCAATAATCCCAGCACTTTGGAAGGCCAATGCAGGCCGATTGCTTTGAGCTCAGGAGTTCGAGACCAGCCTGGGCAACATGGTGAAATCGTCTCTACAAAAATTCAAACATTAGCCTAGCATTGGTGGCTTTCGCCTATAATCCCAGCACTCAAGAGGCTGAGGCTGGAGAATTGCTTGAGCCCAGGAAAGCAGAGGTTACAGTGAGCCAAGATGGCACCACTGCACTCCAGCCTGGGTGACAGAGTGAGACCTGTCTCAAAAAAAAAAAAAATACCTCAATTTGCTTATTCAGCAGACCATTGATAAACATTTCTGTTGCTTGCAGTTCAGGGCTATTATGATGAAAACACTGGCAATCGTTTTGCCTTTCTTTTTATTTCTTATACATGTCTTGGTAGTGATGCCGTTTTTAAAAAAAAAAAAATCTGGAGGCAGTCTGGGCACAATGGTTCATGCCTATCATCCCAGCATTTTGGGAGGCTGAGGCAGGAGGATCGCTTGAGCCTAGTTGTTTGAGACCAACCTGGGCAACATAGCAAGACACCATGTCTACAAAAAAATGTAAAAATTAGCCAGATATAGTGGCCATGCCTGTGGGCCTAGCTACTGGGGAGGCTGAGGTGGGAGGATCACTTGAGCTCAGGAGGTTGAGGCTGCAGTGAGCTGTGATTGCACCACTGCACTCCAGCCTGGGTGACAGAGACAGACATTGTCTCTGAAATATAATGGCCCTGTGCTGGCATTATTTGCTGGTTAGTAAATTGTTATGTCAGTGGATAAATGTTGGTGTGAAGTAAAACTGCATGTTGTTGACATTAATGCTTCGTTGCCTACCTCTGCATAAGGATGATGTGATTCGTTGAAGTCTTCTAAGAAGAAATAGCATATTTTTAAAGGGATTTGAGTATGGTGGGTTCAGGGGGAAAAGCTCAGCAAAAAAATAATGATATGTCACACCGCTTTCCAAGCCTCCTGACGTCCATTCTCAGACTCATTTGAAAAGCCAACTTGTTAACCTGCAGAGCGCCTTTGGGAGCTGACTCAGTGATCCCTGTTTGCTGATGAACAGGCACCGTGATCTCTGTTTGCTACCCTGAGGCATGCAGAGGTTCCTGGCCCTTCATGGGAGAGTTCTCGATCTTCGAAAAATATTTCTCCCCCTTCTTCGTAAAGGACGTCCTTTTACAGCGCCCTGTTCCAGTGTTCTGAACTTAGGGGGGTCTTAGATTGGCAAAGAATACAACCTGGTAGGGAAATGACTCAGCTACGGTACAAGCAGAAGGCAGTCTCCTCACTCATTTTTTTTTTGAGGTGGAGTCTAGCTCGGTTGTCAGGCTGGAATGCAGTGGTGTGATCTCGGTTCACTGCAACCACCCCCTCCCGGGTTCAAGAGATTCTCCTGGTATGTGACACCATGACCAGCTAATTTTTTAATTTTTTGTAGAGGTAAAGGTCTTGCTGTGTTGCCCAGGCTGGTCTCGAACTCATAGGCTCAAACTATCCTCCTGCCTTGGCCTCTCAAAGTTCTGAGATTACAGACATGAGCCACTGTGCCCAGCCCTGTATCTTTCTTAACTAATTTATACATATATACATATTATTTTTTAAAAATATATATGTAATTATATATAATTATATATTTATATATAATGATGTATTTACATGTAATTATGTATAATTATATTTGCATATATAATTATATAATTTACAATACAATAATAATTACATTATATACATATAATTTAATAATTTTATATATATACTTTTTGTTTTGAGACAGAGTCTCACTCTTGTTGCCCAGGCAGGAGTGCAGTGGCATGATCTCAGCTCACTGCAGCCTCCACCTCCTGGGTTCAGGCAATTCTCCTGCCTCAGCCTCCTGAGTAGCTGGTATTACAGGTGTGTACCACCACCCCTGGTTAATTTTGTATTTTTAGTAGAGATGGGGTGTCACCATGTTGGCCAGGCTGGTCTCAAACTCCTGATCTCAGTTGATCTGCCCGCTTCAGCCTCTCAAAGTGCTGGGATGACAGGTGTGAGCCACCATGCCCAGCCGTAATTTTAAAATATATTTTAAAATCCAGGCAGAGTCAGACTAATGGGCCTCAGAGGCCCTCCTCGCCCTGCCCTGGTGGTCCCACTTCCTCCTCCCACCTGCCTGGTGCCTCCTGCCCCTGCGCCTGGCACCTCGCCCTGCCCTGTGCCTGAGATGATGACCTGCCCACCTGCCAAGGCCCACTCTGCCCTGGCACCAGAGCCCACCTCTCTCCAGTCAAAGATGCTTCTCCAGCAACTGTCTTCTCTCTCTGCTGCATCATTCATTCTGCATTTCCTCTCTACGGGAACCGTTCCTATCAGAGTGCTGCTGGTCTACTGCAATTCCACCCACTTTCAAACAAACGACAACCCGGGCTCGATTTTACATTCCCCTGCAGCCATCACGGCGTTTCTCTGCACCCCCTTTTTATTAATTTGCTGGGGCTGTCGTAACAAAATCCCACAGACTGGGCAGCTGCAGCCACAGACATTTATTGCCTTGCATTTCTGGAGGCTGGAAGTCCGAGATCAAGGGGCTGGCGGGGCCGGTTCCTTCTGAGGCCTCTCTGCGCAACTCACAGGTGACGTCTTCTCCCTGCGTCCTCGCCTGGCTTTTTTCTCTTGGGTGTGTGTCCCCTGGGTCTCTATGCCTCCAATTCCCTCTTTGTGTAAAGACACAGGTCACGGCTGGTAGCTCAGGCCTATAATCCCAGCACTTTGGGAGGCCAAGGCAGGCGGATCATGAAGTCAAGAGATAGAGACCATCCTGGCCACCTGGGACTACAGGTGGTGGCATGCACCTGTAGTCCCAGCTACTCAGGAGGCTAGGGTAAGAGGATGGCTTGAACCTGGGAGGTGGAGGTTGCAGTGGGCTGAGATCGCACCACTGCACTCCAGCCTCGCGACAGAGTGAGACTCCATCTCCAAAAAAAAAATAAGACGCAAGTCCGATTGGATTAGGGCCTAATCCAATAACTCCACTTCAATTTCATCACCTCTTCAAACACCCCATCTTCAAATACCATTTGGTATTTGGGCTGAATCCTGTCCCCCCAAATTCCTATGTGGACATCCTAACCCCCAGGACCTCAGAATGGGACTGTATTTGAAGGCAGGGTCTTTAAAGAGGTGATGAAATTAAAGTGGAGCTTTGAATGTAATCTCAGCACTTTGGGAGGCTGAGGCAGGAGGATCGCTTGAGGCTATGAATTTGAGACCAGTCTGGGCAACATAGGAGACCCTGTCTCTACAGGAAAATATTAAAAAACCATGTATTGTGGTGTGTGCCTGTAGTCTCAGCTACGCGGGAGGCTGAGGTGGGAGGATCCCTTGAGCCCAGGAGGCCGAGACTGTAGTGAGCTATGATTACACCACTGCATTCCAGCCTGGGTGACAGAGTAAGACCCTGTCTCAAAAAATAAATAAATAAATAAATAAATAAATAAATAAATAAAACAAAAACGCAAAGTCACCAATGCTTTTATCTGATAGTCCGTTCTCAGTTCTCGACCTCAGCAGCATGGCATAAGGCCCATTCTTCTCTTTGAAACACACGTTCTTTCGGCTTTGGGGCCTCTCCCCCTTGGTTTTTTTCTCTCTTTACTGTCTCCTTCACCTCTGAGGCTAAACTGCCCAGAGCTCAGTCCATGGGCCTCTTCCCCGGGTGGTCTCCTCCGACCTCTCGCTTTAAAAGTCATCTATATGCCAACGACTCCCAAGTTTATATCATCTGCCCAGGCTCTCCTCTTGAACTTTAGACTTTAATATCTAACTGTCTTGACATGTCTGCCTGGACTTGGAGTGAATCCAAAATCAAACTTGTGATTTTCCAAACTTTTTCTTCCATTCTGCCTGAGGCTCGGGCTTAAGATCCTCGGAACTGTCTTTCACTTCACTCTTGGTAATTTGTCCGCTTGCTGGGCACAGAAAAGAAAATTGGCTCTGGCTAGGTCATGAAGAATGTCATTCTCGTGCATCTTTTGATAGGGAAATCTTTTTTTTTTTTTTTTTTTTTGAGACATGTCTCACTCTTGCCAAGGCTGGAGTATAGCAGCATGGTCTCGGCTCACAGCAACTTCCGCCTCCTGGGCTCAAGTGATCCTCCTGCCTCAGCCTCCCAAGTAGCTGAGGCTATAGACATGCACCACCATGCCCAGCTAATTTTTGTACTTTTTATAGAGACAGGATTTTGCCATGTCATCCAAGCTGGTCTCAAACTCCTGGATTCAAGGGATCTGCCCACCTCGGCCTCCCAAAGTGCCGGGATTATAGGCATGAGCCACCTTGCCCCGCCTTGATGGGGGACTTCTTTCTGCAGCAGATGGGACACCGCACAATGCACTGGAGAGGCCACTGGGCTCAGAAAGGTGGGATTTGGGTTTCAGACCACTGACTCATTGGGCAGTCTAGGCCAAGTTCCTTTTCACTTCTGGGGCTCAGTTTTCTCGTAAGTCAGTTGAAAAGACTGGACAGGGATTGGTGTGGTAAATAGGTTGCATCTGGCAGGCCAATTCCAATCAACTAGGAACGGCTTGCTGGAGCACTGTGTTGAGGACGCAAGCTCAGTGGTCGACTGCCGATGCTTGCCATGGGTGTGAATCTGAACGTGGAAGGCGGACTGCCCCATCAGTCATCTGCACTTGCTCTGCATGACAAAGAGCCCATCCAGCCTTGAAAATCTATGCTATAAAGACACATGCCCATGAATGTTCATTGCAGCACTCACTATTCACCATAGAAAAGACCTGGAATCAACCTAAATGCCCATCGATGACAGATTGGATATAGAAAGTGTGGTATATATGTACACCGTGGAATACTATACAGCCATAAAAAAAGAATGAGATCATATCTTTTGCAGGAACATGGATACAGGTGGAGGCCATTATCCTAAGTGAATTAATGCAGGTACAGAAAAACAAATACCACATGTTCTCACTTATAAGTGAGAGCTAAATGATGAGAGCACATGGACACAAAGAAAGGAACAAGACACCCTGGAGCCTCCTTGAGAGTGAAGGTTGGGAAGAGGGAGAGGATCAGAAAAAACTAACTATTAGGGGCTGGGCACAGTGACTCATACTTGTAATCCCAGCACTTTGGGAGGCCAAGGTGGGCGGATCACTTGAGGTGAGGAGTTCAAGACCAGCCTGGCCAACATGGCAAAACCCTGTCTCTACTAGAAATACAAATTTAGCTGGGCATGGTGGCAGGTGCCAGTAATCCCAGCTACTCAGGAGGCTGAGGCAGGAGAATCACTTGAACCCGGGAGGTGGAGGTTGCAGTGAGCCAAGATCTTCCCACTGCACTCCAGCCTGGGTGACAGAGTGAGACTCCATCTCAGAAAAAAAAACGAACTATAGGGTACGAGGCTTAGTACTTGGGTGATGAAATAATCTGTACAACAACCCCCCATGACAATAGTTTACCTATATAGCAAACCTGCAGTTATACCCCAGAACCTAAAATAAAAGCTAAAAAAAAAAAATTCGTGATGATCTTGTGACCTTGAGCAAATCTCTTCACTGTCCCAAGATTTTGCTTCTTCATGAATAAGATGGAGATAAATAATCCCTGTCTTGCTACTACACAAAATTGCTCTCAGGACAATGTAAGTAGATGAAAAATGGTGCTGGAGGTTTATATGCATCGTTTATAAAGGGGAAGTTTTATTTTTATTAATTGACCTCTCTAGCTGTGGATTGCTATTGGTCTTGCGCTCCTCTGAGCCATCTGACTGGGTTGGTTGAAAGCCCTTGCTTTCCCTGTTAATGTATTCCGTTTGCTACCTCCCACTCTGGCAAGACAATGTCAATTAGATTTCCCTAGCTCAGAGGAGAAAGAGGATTGATATGGATGTGGGGTGTGGGATGTGATCCTTCCATGCTTGGAAGAGCTCAGCATTCTTTTTTTTCTTTTACTTTAAGTTCTAGGATACATGTGCAGAACGTGCAGGTTTGTTATATAGGTATACATGTGCCATGGTGGTTTGCTGCACCGATCAACCCGTCATCTAGTTTTTTGTTTTGTTTTGTTTTTGTTTCTTGAGACTGAGTCTTGCTCTGTCCTCAGGCTGGAGTACAGTGGTGGATTCTTGGCTCACTGCAACCTCCAATTCCCTGGTTCAAGCAATTCTCCTGCCTCAGCCCCCCCAAGTAGCTGGTATTACAGGCAGCTGCCACCACGCCTAGCTAATTTTTTTGTATTTTTAGTAGAGACGAGGTTTCACCATGTTGGCCATGATGGTCTCGATCTCCTGACCTCATGATCCACCTGCCTCGGCCTCCCAAAGTGCTGGGGTTACAGGCGTGAGCCACCGCACCGGCCCCATCATCTCGGTTTTAAGCCCTGCACGCATTAGGTATGTAACCTAATGCTCTCTCTTCCCTTGGGCTCCACCCCACAACAGACCCTGATGTGTGATGTTCTCCTCCCTGTGTCCATGGATCCCGCATTCTTAACACCCCTGGGCAGGTGGCAGCCTGGAGGTTTTCTTCAGGGTCACTCAGCTAATCGGTGACCAGAGGGTCTTGCATCGCAGAACCCAGAGCTTCCAGTTCCCACCTACTGTTCCCACCACTTCCGTACAATGGGTGGGGACAAAAATCTTCCCAAAGTAAATTTTTAACTCCCTTAAGGGTTCCTTCTTGTTATCCAGATCTCTGGAGTTAAATCAATTCTCCAGCTGGGCAGCTAGGAGCAGTCGGTCTCCCTGGCGTGCTGCGGAGTGCAGCTCTGGTTAATATCTGGAGTGGGGACGTGCCCCGCAGCCTGTGAGAACCCAGCGGAGATATCCAGACATATCTCTTTTTGTAATCTGATGAAAATGTCCCTGTCCCTAAATCTACAAGCCCTCTGTCCTTTCACCTTGAATGTTGTTAATGCCCTGTGTTTTTTGCCCAAATCCCAAACAGAGCATCTCTCTGCAGCCTCCTGTATGTATTAACTTTTCCCAGAGACACAGAGGAGCCATCTGTTGTTCTATTATTTGGTTTAAGCAAAGCTTTGGGGCATTTCTTCTTACCAGTGGTATATTCCGAGCTGGATTCATTACCCAGGCCCTTATTTATTAGCGTGTGTGTTTTATTGTAATGTGTTTCATTTCCTTCTGTCTTTTAGTCTGGGCTTCATCCTGGAGCCTCTGTCGTGAACAGGGTTTGGTGCTGTATGAATTGAGATGCATTCAAAACCCTTGTAAGACATAAAGAGCTTTTTTTTTCTGGTTTGATGATTTTTTTCTTCTTCTTTTTTTAGTGGCAGATAAATAAAGGACTTGAGTTTCCTGTAGGACTGGAAACAGTGAATCAGATTTTTGTTTTGTTTAAAACCTGAAAATCTCAGGCAGGAGTTGAGAGTCTCTGGACGGAGCTGAACGCTGTGTTTAGGTATCTAAGATGTTACCCCGTTCCCGATGGGCCATTCCATGGGCTGGGGGTGTCCACCCACAGGGACTGATTTGACAGGTACCAGAAAGGTTGCCTGAGTCAAAAGGTGGCCCGGGGCAGAGTGGGCACTTCCTCTGTTGACTTACTGTCCCAGGAGGGTATTTTAGTGATTCAGCATCTGCTGTGATTCACAGAACAGCCAGTGCCATGAGTGTGTGGTCTACGACATGCTGGCCATGTGGCCTTGGAGGAGCCATTGAGTTGCTCAGCACTTCTTTTCCTATCTGTGACATGAAGATAGGACCAACACCCTTCTCCTGGGAAATTAAATAAGACACTGGCCACTCACTGGCAGAGTGACTTAGAGCATCCTTTCCAATTCTTAACTTTTTTTTTTTTTTGAGGCGGACTTTCGCTCTTGTTAGCCAAGCAGGAGTGCAATGGCACCATCTTGGCTCACTGCAACCTCCGCCTCTCTGTTTCAAGTGATTCTCCTGCCTCAGCCTCCCGAGTAGCTGGGATTACAGGTGTGTGCCACCATGCCCAGCTGATTTTTTGTATTTTTAGTAGAAATGGATTTCACCATGTTAGCCAGGCTGGTCTTGAACTCCTGACCTCAGGTGATCCACCCGCCTCTGCCTCCCAAAGTACTGGGATTACAGGTGTGAGCCACTGTGCCAGACCTTTTTAAAAAAATGTTTTTTAAAATTTTTTTTAGATAGGGTCTCTCTCTGTCTTCCAGCCTGGAATGCAAAGATAGGATCATGGCTCCCTGCAGCCTCCACCTCCCAGGCTCAAGTGATCCTCTCAATATAGCCTCCTGAGTAGCTGGGACTACAGACATGCACCACCATGCCCAGCTAATTTTTTGGTTTTTGTTTTGTTTGTAGAGACAGGGTTTTTGCCATCTCCGATTCTAAAATTAAGTGTGAACCCTTTACAAAGCCCTTAGACATCTCTGCTAGTCCCCATTCATTAACACCCATTACTGTCATGACCCACTTAACACATACCCAGAGCCTACCATGCACAGACACTCTGTGAGTTGCTAGGGATAAAAAGAGAGACAGGGTCCCCGCCCCAGCAAGCCTGTCGTCTGGGGAGGAGACAGACGTATAAACAGTCAGTTGCGAAGTAATGGAGTTGCTATAACGGATGCTTGAAATGAAGACAGACCTTGGAGAGAGGAACAGATAGGTCTGCCTGAAGGAGTCAGGAAAGACCTCCCAGAGCCGACAGAAGCTGAGATGAGACTGGGAAAATAAATAGGTTTTTGCCTGGCGGGGCAGTCAGTGAAGCAGCAGGCACAGAGCTGTGGTGATGTGGTTACTGTCAGCGCTGGAAAAAGATGTGAGGATGTGGAAATGGGGCAGGGGAGGCCACAGGAGCCCTGGGGTGCTGTGCCAAGGAGGGCAGATGCTGTCCTGTGGGCAAGGGTGCACCGCCGGGGCATTCTGAGCAGTGGCTGCAAGCCGGATGGATGCACGAGTTACAGAGATCACAAGCAGCAGAGACCACCACAGATGGGACCCTCAAGGCAAGAGGCAGGCCCTCCTTTAATGGGACATGGGCCAGGGATAGTTTCATTGTGATTTTAGATAAACTTTGTATTGAAGTATCGTGCACATGCAAGAGACACGCACACATCTTCAGTGTGCAGCTCAGTGGATTTTCACAAAGTGAACTCACCGTGTCCCCCAGTGACACCCAGCTCAAGGATCAGAACATGACCAGCTAAAAAATAATATTGTAATATAATAATAATAACATTGAATAGCATAAGAATTTTTTAGTATAAGTACGTCCCAAATATTGGATAGGACATTCTTGTGCTAAAAAAAAATTGTTTGTGCTGGGCGCAGTGTCTCATGCCTGTAATCCCAACAACAAGTTGAATTGTTTCCAATTTTTGGCTACAATGAATAATGCTGCTACAAGTGTTCATTCATTCATTCATTTTCTTCTTCTTCCTCTTCTTTGCAGGGGGGTAGAGTTGGGGGGTCTCACTATGTTGCCCATGTTGGTCTTGACCTCCTGGGCTCAGATGATCCTCCTGCCTTGGCCTCCCAAAGTGCTGAGACTAAAGGCATGAGCCGCCATGCCCAGCCAAGCATTCATTCTTTTGTGTCTTTTGGAAACATGTGTTTGGCCACTCAAGAGTGGATTTGCTGCATCTTAGGCAGGCAGATCATCTGAGGTTGGGTGTTCAAGATCAACCTGGCCAACATGGTGAAACCCTGTCTCTACTAAAAATAAAAAAGCCTGGCATGGTGGTGGGTGCCTGTAATTCCAGCTACTCGGGAGGCTGAGGCAGAAGAATCGATTGAACCTGGGAGGTAGAAGTTGCAGTGAGCGGAGATCATGTCACTTCACTCCACTCTGGCCTGGGCAACAGAGTGAGATTCTGTCTCAAAGAAAAAAAAAATCACTTGTTTTTAATTCAAAATTTAAATGTAATTGAATGTCCTCTATTTCATCTGGCAACCCTAGCTTAATCCATGTTATTGCTTGCAGCAGTTGCGCCTTCATTTTTTATTGTCAGTAAGTAGTATAACATTTTATTTATGCTACTATTGATGGATATTTGAGTTGTTTCCAATTTTTGGCTATAACGAATAATGCTGCTATAAGCATTCATTCATTCTTCTTCTTCTTTTTTTTTTTCTTTTGGATAGAGTTGGAGGGGTCTCATCATGTTGCCCAGGCTGGTCTCAACCTCCTGGGCTCAGGTGATTCTCCTGCCTTGACCTCCCCAAATGCTGAGATTAAAGGTATTAGCCGTCATGCCCAGCCAAGCATTCATTCTAATGTGTCTTTTGGAAACATGTGTTTGGCCACTCAAGAGTGGATTTGCTGGATCTTAGAATATGTTTATATTCTGCTCTAATAAATACTACCAAATAGTTTTTCAAGGATGTTGTTGCAATCTACACTCCCGTTAGTAATGGATGAGAGTTCCAGTTGCTCCTCACTCTTACTCACACACAGTATTATCTGTCTCTTAATTTTAGCCATTCTGGAAGGTGTTTACACAAAACAAATAATTTTGTGGCTTTAATTTGCATTTTGCTTATGACTAATTATGGTGTATTTTCATGTGTTTATTGGCCATTTCAGATAGCCTCCTTTGCAAAGTGCCTGTTTAAGTGTTTTGCCCATTTTTTTATTGGGTTGTCTTTTTCTTACTGAATTGTAGTAGTTCTTTATGTATGATAGACATGAGTTCTTTGTCGGATATATGTATTGCAGATTTTTTTTTCAGTTTATGACTCACCTTTTTGCTCACTTAATAATCTTCTGATTAACAGGAGTTGTTAATTTTAATGCAGTCCAATTCATGTGTGTATTTTTTTCTTAGGGTTAATTTGTTTTGAGTCCTGATTTAAGAAACATTCACCTATCCCAAGGCTTATGTTTCCTTCTAAAAGCCTTATTGTTTCATCTTTCATATTTATGTCTGTAATTCATCTAGAATGGGTTTTTTCCTTTAAGCTCAACTTTATTGAGGTATAATTTACATACAATAAACTCATTGAGTTTTGATCAATGTATATATTCCACATAACCACAATCAAGATTTAGAGCATTTCCATCACCCTCAAAAACTTGCCTCATGTCCTTTTGCTACTCGGAGTATATTCCAGGGACCAGCATTAGACTCCCCTTGCAGCAGCTCCCCTGCAGTAGCCCCACCCCAGACCTAGCATTTTAACTAGGTTCCCAGGTACACAGTATGCACACTAAAGGTTTAGAGACAATCTGTGATCCTTTGGAGAAAGGTGACAAGCCCAAAATGCTGCTTCCATTGTTATAAATAGTGTAGCCTGAAGCAAGTCCAAGATAAATGATAGATGATTGCATTTAGGGGGGAAAATGAGAGAAGAACTAAGTTGGGGAGAAATAGTGAAGTCATTACAAGGGGAATACCCTTTATTCCCTGGACCAAACACCTATTCTCCCTGAGGCCTGGCCCCCCTGACATGGCAGGGTGTGACACCTGCAGATTTGAGGAACAAGACTTTCCCCAGGAGAGACTATGGGCTCCCAGGGAAGCTGCTTCCTAGTCTTTGTTCTGGACCACGGTGTAGAAAGCCATTTCAGTGACCACATCCAGAAGAGACTTAATTTTAGGTTGCGGCTGTTTTAAGTTTGCTTCGTATTTTTATCTAAACAGTATGTGTACTTGGTTTACAAAAGTCAAACACAGCTAGGTGTGGTGGCTCCTGCCTGTAATCCCAGCACTTTGGGAGGCCAAGACGGATAGATCGCCTGAGCCCAGGAGTTCAAGACCAGCCTGGGCAACATGGCAAAACCCTGTTTCTACGAAAAAAATACAAAAAATTAGCCAGGTGTGGTGGCACACACCTGTAATCCCAGTTACTTGGGAGGCTGAGGTGAGAGGATCACCTGAGCCTGGAAAGTCGAGGCTACAGAGAGCCATGATCATGCTACTATACTCTAGCCTAAGCAACAGAGTGAGACCTTTTCTAAAAATAAAAATAGAAATAAAACATCAAATACTATCACATGGCTTAAAATAAAAAATAGCAGTCCTCTACCTGCCCCTCCCTACTTCTGAATCCTGTTCTTCCAACATTTTTATCACCTACCCTTCCAGATGGCACCTTATCCCCACACCTGTTGTCCCCGTAATTTTCCAGTGAGTAAACCTAATTTCTATCAGGGTTGGGGAGGGAATCAGGTGGCTCACCTGCTCCTTTTACATTTCCTCCACTCATCTGCTGGCCTCAGCCCTGCCCTGCACACCACCTCCTGCAATACAAAATGCTTCCATTTTATGAGCCCTTCTGGGGTTCTGCAGAGAAAACTGTCTCGCTCCTTGTCAGCTCTTCCACCGTTAGGCACTCAGGTTTCATCCTTCTGTAATGTTAAGTCTGCAAATGTTTTTGAATTATAAATTAGATTTCTTGAAAATTTCAGACAAATATATATACAGATACTCCTTGACTTATGATAGGGTTATATCCCAATGTTGATAAGTTTCACATATAAGTTGAAAATATGTGAGTCAAAAGTGCATTTAGTAGGCCGGGCGCAGTGGCTCACACCAGTAACCAAGCACTTTGGGAGGCTGAGGCAGGTGGATCACCTGAGGTCAGGAGTTCAAGACCCCCAGCCTGGCCAACACGGTGAAATCCTGTCTCTACTAAAAAAATACAAAGATTAGCTAGGCATGGTGGCAGGCACCTGTAATCCCAGCTACTCGAGAGACTGAGACAGGAGAATTGCTCGAACCTGGGAGGCGGAGGCTGCAGTGAGCCGAGATCACATCATTGCACTCCAGCCTGGGCGACAAGAGCAAAACTCCCCCTTAAAAAAAAAATGCATTTAGTACACCTGCTGAACATCCCAGAGTAGCCTGGCATACCTTAAACATGCTCAAAACACTTACATTAGCCTACAGTTGGGCAAAATCTTCTCACAGGAAGCCTATTTTCTAATAAAGTGTTGAATATCTCTTGGCATTTACTGGATATTGGCCACACTGAATGTGAAAAACAAAATGGTTGTTTGGGTACTCGAGAGAGTTTTTACTAAATGCCTATCACTTTACACCATTGTAAAGTCAAAGAACTGTAGGTCGAGCCATCATAAATTTGGGATGATCCGTATATAGATCAATACATCATAGGAAATGCTGGCAATAAGATTTCACATTAAAGTATAGGTATTTATTTATGTGAATGGCTTATGGGAGAAATCCAGTTAAATTTACTTCCAAAGAAATATCCAGTTGTTTTCGCAGCTGATCTTTTTCCCACTGATCTGCAATGCCAGGTTTCTTATATATCAATAGTTCCAAATAATCATGACTCCAGATCTGAACCCAAGATCTGTTTTGTTCCTTAGATCTACTTGTCCTTCTCTAAACAAATACAAAGCTGTCTTCTCCCAGCCTTGTTTTGTGACCTCTCAGGTGTTTTGTTGTTCTTTTCTTTTCTTTTTTCTTTTCTTTTCTTTTCTTTCTTTATTTTTTGAGGCAGGGTCTCACTCTGTCACCCAGGTTGGAGTGCATTGGTGCCATCATAGCTCACTGCAGCTTCAACCTCCCAGACTCAAGCCATCCTACCATTTTAGCCTCCCAAGTAGCTAGGACAACAGGCACACAACACCAAACCTGCCTAATTTTTTTATTTTGTATTTATTTATGTTTTTTGAGACAGAGTTTCACTCTTGTTGCCCAGGTTGGAGTGCAGTGTCCGATCTCGGCTCACCGCAACCTCCGCCTCCCGGGTTCAAGTGATTCTCCTGCCTCAGCCTCCCGAGTAGCTGGAATTACAGGCATGTACCACCACACCCAGAAAATTTTGTATTTTTAGTACAGACAGGGAATCTCCATGTTGGTCAGGCTGGTCTCGAACTCCAGACCTTAGGTGGTCTACCTGCCTCAGTCTCCCAAAGTGCTGGGATTACAGGAATGAGCCACCGCACCTGGCCTAATTTTTGTATTTTTTGTAGAGACACAGTCTCAATATGTTACCCAGGCTGGTCTCAAACTCCTGGTCTCAAGGGATCCTCCAGCCTCAGCCTTCTAAAATGTTGGGATTACAGCTGTGAGCTACTGACCCAGCCAACTTCTCGGGTTTTAAGTGAGCATTTTATGTTCTCTCTTAGCGTATCAACTATATTTCTATTTAAATATTTTCAGTGGTTATCCTAGAATTTAGAAAATGCATTTTTAGCTAATCCAAGTGCACCATCAAATAACTTACTGTTTTACATGTAGTTAAGATACCTTGTAACAGAATTCCCAATTCCTCCTTCCTGATTCTGAGACTGCTGCCAATCACTTCACTGATCCATATGCTATAATTACCTATTACATCATTACTGTTACTACTTTAAAAATGGTTATCTTTTAGATCAGTTAAGAATTGTAAAAAAGATCTTATTTTACTTTTACTTATATCTTCTCCATTGTTCTTCCTTTCTTTATATCATTTTTCTTCTGCTGAAGACCTTTTAACATTTCTTGCAGAGCAAGTCTGCTATGAATTCTCTCCATTTTTGCTTATCTTATTTCTCCTTCATGTTTGAGGACTGCTTCACAGAATTCTGTTCTAAGTCAGTGGTTTTTTTCTGTCAGTATTTTACTCCACTTCTTGCTCGTATGGTTTCTGATGAGATGTCTGCAGTAATTCTTATCATTATTCACTTACAGATAAGGTAGAGTATTTTCCCTCTGACTCCTTTTGAGATTTTTCTCCTTATCTTTGGTTTTCTGCAGCTGGACAGGATATGCCTCAAGGTGTTTTGTTTTTTATCCTGTTTGTGGTTCTCTGAACTTCCTGGATTTGTGTCATTTGTTTTGCAAAATTCTTGGTCATTACTACTTGAAATATTTCTTTTGCTTTCTTCTCTTTTCTTCTCCCTCCTCTTATCCAAGTATCCTTTACACATTTTTGATATTATCCACTATTTCTTGGATGTTCTGCTCTGATATTTTTATTTTTATTTTTAGTTCTGCAGTACATGCGCAGGATGTGCAGGTTTGTTCCATAGGTAAACATGTGCCATGGTGGTTTGCTGCACCTATCAACCCATCACCTAGGTATTAAGCCTGGCATGCATTAGCTATTTTTCCTAATGCTCTCCCTCTCCCTCCCCCATCACCCAACAGGCCCCATTGTGTGTTGTTCCCCTCCCTGTGTCCATGTGTTTTCATTGTTCACCTCCCACTTATGAGTGAAAACATGCAGTGTTTGGTTTTCTGTTCCTGCGTTAGTTTGCTGAGGATAATGGCTTCCATCTTCATCCATGGCCCTGCAAAGGATATGATCTCGTTCCTTTTTATGGCTGTATAATACTCCATGGTGTTATGTACCACATTTTCTTTATCCAGTCTAACATTGATGGGCATTTGGGTTGATTCCATGTCTTTGCTATTGTGAACAGTGGTGAAATGAACATATGCACGTATATATCTTTGTAATAGAATAATTTACATTCCTTTGGGTATATGACCCAGTAATGGGATTCCTGGGTCAAATGGTATTCTGGTTCTATGTCTTTGAGGAATTGCCACACTGTCTCCACAATGGTTGAACTAATTTACATTCCTACCAACAGTGTAAAGGCATTCCTATTTCTCCACAACCTCACCAGCATCTGTTGTTTCCTGACTTTTTAATAATGGCCATTCTGACTGGCATGAGATAGTATCTCACTGTGGTTTAGATTTGCATTTCTCTAATGATCAGTGATGTTGAGCTTTGTTTCATGTTTGTTGGCTGCATGAATGTCTTCTTTGGAGAAGTGTCTGTTCACATCCTTTGCCTACTTTCTAATGGGGTTGTTTGTTTGGTTTTTTCTTTTTGTAAATTTGTTTGAGTTCCTTACAGATTCTGGATTCTGATTTTTTTAAATTCTTTTTTCTCTTTGCATTTCAGTTTGGGACATTATATTAATCTGTATTCAAGTTCACTGATTCCTTGGACATATGTACTCTACTGATAAACCTATTGAAGGCATCCTGCATTTCTATTCTGTGATTTTTATTTCTAGCATGTCCTTCTGATTCCTTCATAGAGTTTCCATTTGTCTGCTTACTTTATCCATCTGTTCTTATATAGTAATGTTTTTCATTTGAGCCCTCAACATATTACTTGTACTTATTTTAAATTCCCTGTGTCCTGTCTGAGTCTGGATCTGATCATCAATTTGTCTTTTCAAAGTGTGGTCTGTTGCCTTTTGGTATACCTTGTAATTTTTTGTTGACAGCCATACATACGGTATCGGGTAATATGATCTGAGAAAAATGAGCCATTAGTGTGAGGGTTCTGTTAATCTTGCTAAGATTGAGGTTTTGTTTAATGTTTGTTGTCTTTCAAGGTGCTAGGAGCTTCAAACTCCTCAAATGTCCTTGCTTTTGTCTAGTCTCTTGACTTCGGGCTTCCCTGTATATTTCTCCTTAGAGCAAGTCCGTGATTTGCAGCTTTTTCAGCACTAATCCACTGTTATTATACCGGAACCCTCTCACTGTAGTGGTAAAGTGTGGGGGAGGGGAAATGTTCTATAATCTGTGATTACATTTAATTCTTTTAATGGGCCTGTGTTTCAGAGCTGCATCCTTACATGGTGGAAAGGGTGGAAGAACTCTCTGGAATACCTTCTATAAAGACACTAATCTCGTTTGTAAGGGCCCCACCCCCATGAACTAATCACCTCCCAAAGGCCTCTTCGGCTAACACCACTGCCTTGAGGGAGAGGAATTCAAGCATATGAATTTGGGGGAAGACACAGACATTGAGACCACTGCAGTAGTCTCCCCAGAAATGGTAGTCTCTATCTGTTTTCCATCTTCCAAAATTTTGTCAACATCGCTCATCTACTGTAGTCTTTTCTGTTCTTTATGTTCATATGAAAACACACACACATTTCATTTCTTAACTGGTGAATTGCTACATTTTCAGGAGGGAGCAGAGGGAAATATATATGCATTTCACTGGAAATCCAGCTGGAAGCATTTTCTTCTGGTGTCCCTTTCTCTTACTCTTCAAAGTGTGGTCCTCAGACCGGCAGCACTGACGCCTCTTGAGGATGCGTTGGAAATGCAGACCCCCAGGCCCCACCCCAGACCTTGTAAATGACTTCAACAAGAGCCCAGAGGGTTCCTACACACAGCAAACCTGGAGAAGCTCTGCTCAATCCACAAGCTTTACCCGGGCCTGCTTTCACCTCCGCTGCCTCTCCTCTCACCCTTCATGTGGGTCCTTGTTAAAGCCAGGGGCTCTGGTGGGGTGGTTTCCAGCCCTGCCTGCTGGTCAGAATCCTCTTTTAAAATTGCCATCACCTGGGCCCTACCACAACTAATTGCTTCATTATCTGGGGCAATGGATTTTTAAAAGCTCCACAAGTGTCTTAACACATGCCAAGCAGACACTAAGATAGCACAAAAAAGGCTCTGCCCTTAAAAAGGTACCAGCCTGAATGTGGGAAAACATTCTGGAGATTAGGAAACAGCCTTTTAGGGCAAAGAAAAGATTTCTGCACATTTAGCATAAATGACTTGTAGTTCCAGGATCACAGAATTTTTTTTTTCTTTTTTTGAGATAGAGTTTCACTCTTGTTGCTCAGGCTGGGGTGCAGTGGTGCGATCTCAGCTTACTGCAACCTCCGCCTCTTGGGTTCAAGCGATTCACCTGCCTCAGCCTCCCAAGTAGCTGGGACTACAGATGCACACCATCACGCCTACCTAATTTTTGTATTTTTAGTAGAGACAGGGTTTCACCACGTTGTCCAGGTTGTTCTCGAACTCCTGACCTCAGGTGATCCGCCTGCCTCAGCCTCCCAAAGTGCTGGGATTATAGGTGTGAGCCACCGCACCTGGCTGCACAGAATTATTTTGCATTCAAATACTTGGACTTCTGGTAGAAGTCCCAGAACCTTGTTTTCCTGGGACCTCGGATTCAGCTCAAGCTCTCTCTGTTTTGGGTCACCTGATGGGTTGTCAGAAGTTGCCAGGTTTGACATGACTTCATGGTGCTCAGAGAGGAAGGGTCTCCCCTGTGTTCCCCACAGGTTCTCCCCCTGCGTTTTGTGTGCACCTGAGTCACAGTGTCTGTGGAGGGCCGTGCTGTGTTCTCAGCCAGGAGCCTGCCCTGGTAACCCATATCCATTTCCTCCCATGCCGCCGTCCTCACTGGCAAGCTGACGATGTTACAGGAAAGGAGTCCTGATCCAGACCCCAAGAGTGGGTTCTTGGATCTTACACAAGAAAGAATTCAGGGTGAGTCCACAGTGCAAAGCATAGTCAAATTTATTAAGTAAAGTAGTGAAAGAACAGCTACCTCCATAGACAGAATAGGGAGGTCCCGAAATTAAAAGAAGGGATTCAACTGCCTAGGTACAATACTTGTTTATATAAAGGATGAAAAAAACATCATGGAGAAATGTGCTCTGCTACAGGGGTTTGTGATAAAGGATTAATTTTCTTAATTACTATCTTTTGCAAGAACTGATATTATTATCTTTAAAGCAAAATTAGGAATGCTTCAGTTCTCAAGATATTGGGGCCAGGTGCAGTGGCTCAAGCCTGTAATCCCAGCACTTTGGGAGGCCGAGGCAGAAGGATCACCTGAGCCCAGGAGATCAGGACCAGCCTGGCCAACATGGCAAAACTCCATATCTACTAAACACATGAAAATGAGCCAGACGTGGTAGCATATGCTGTAGTATCAGCTACTTCGGAGGTTGAGACAGAAGAATCAATTGAATCTGGGAGGTGGAGGTTGCAGTGAGCTGAGATCGCTCCACTGTACTCCAGCCTGGGCAACAGAGTGAGACTCCGTCTCAAAAAATAAATAAAAGTATATCAGGGGGCCGGGCATGGTGGCTCATGCTTGTAATCCCAGCACTTTGAGAGGCTGAGGCGGGTGGATCATGAGGTCAGGAGTTCGAGATCAACCTGGCCAACACGGTGAAACCCTGTCTCTACTAAAAATACAAAAATATTTACTGGGCCTGGTCGTGGGCCCCTATAATCCCATCTACTCGGGAGGCCGAGGCAGTAGAATCACTTGAATCCAGGAGGCAGAGGTTGCAGTAAGCCAAGATGGCACCACTGCACTCCAGATTGGGAGATAGAGCTAGACTCCGTCTCAGAAAAAAATAGATAGGTAGATAGATAGATAGATAGATAGATAGATGATAGATAGATAGATGATAGATAGATAGATAGATAGATAGATAGATAGATAGATAGATAGATGATAGACATCTCAGAATATCAGGACACTCCCAGGTCTGGGTCTGTTTAGTGAACATTATCACTCTGTTCTCTTAACTATGAACATCTAGAGGCTGGGAACGCCTTACTTTCTGGGAATGCAGCCAGGCAAGTCCCAGCCTCATTTTCCTCGGCCTCACTCAAGATGGAGTCACTCTGGTTCGAATACCTCAGACAACAATACTGTCAAACCAAAATCAATTATTCCAGGAGCCTTAGTGGGACCCAGGACTGATGTGGGAAGAAACGTAAGAGCCCTGTTTCCTCCTGATGTTTCTCCTGGGCACTCATGGCTTGGCACGTCTGGCATCCAGTTTAATCTACAGGGTCCAGGTTGTCCACATCCTGGGCAGCCTGAGCCAGGCGGCCCGTCCCCTTCGGAGATAAAGCAGGACTCCACTACCCACCCATCCTGCTGGCTTTGCATCCAATTTCTACCATTTTCTACGAACCTTGTGGCATCCAATAAAGAGGTAGAAGATGGGGGGTGCTAGGAGTCTGGTTCTCCAGGACCATTTCTCACCTGCCAATTGGATGCTCACCCAAATTTCCACTGAGATGCTGTGAGATTTCATGGAGGGTGCAGCGAGGGTGGTTTTGTTACCAGAAAGGAATCCAGATCCAGACATCAAAGGAGGTTTTTTGGATCTTGTGCGAGAAAGAATTCAGGGTGAGTCCATAGAATAAAGGTAAAGCAAGTTTATTAAAAAAGTAGAGGAATAGACCTGGCACAGTGGCTCACGCCTGTAATCCCAGCACTTTGGGAGGCCAAGGCAGGTGGATCACTTGAGGTCAGGAGTTCGAGATCAGCCGGGCCAACATGGTGAAACTCTGTCTCTACTAAAAAAAAAAAAAAACAAAAAAATTAGCCAGGCATGGTGGCAGGTGCCTGTAATCCCAGCTACTTGGGAAGCTGAGGCAGGAGATTCCTTGAACCCAGGAGGCAGAGGTTGCAGTGAGCCGAGATCGTGCCACTGCACTCCAGCCTGGGCAACAAGAGTGAAACTCTGTTTCAAAAACAAAGCTGAGGAAGAGAAGAATGGCTACTCCATAGACAGAGCAGCCCCAAGGGCTGCTGGTTGCCCATTTTTATGGTTATTTCTTGATGATATGCTAAACAAGGGGTGGATTATTCATTTCTGCCCCGTATGGGGTAACTTCTTGGTGTTGCCGTAGCATTCGTAAACTGTCATGAGGCGGGCGGATCTCATGCAAGAAAGAATTCAGGGTGAGTCTACAGTGCAAAGCAAAATCAAGTTTATTAAGTAAAGTGATGAAAGAACATCTCTGCCTCCACAGACAGAGCGTGGTGGGAGTGTAGCAGTGAGGATGACCAGAGGTGACTCTCATCGCCATGTTGGCTTTGGTGGTTTTTAGCCAGCTTCTTCACTGCAAGCTGTTTTATCAGCAAGGTCTTCATGCCAACCTCCTATCTCATCCTGTGACAGAATGCCTAACCATCTGGGAACGCAGCCTAGTAGGTTTCAGCCTTATTTTCTCCAGCTCCTATTCAAGATGACGTTGCCCTGGTTCAAATGCCTCTGATAGTTTGAGATTCCTGGACACAGCCCCAGGGGAAGCGTCAAGTGACTAATACTGCTCTCTTTCCTTGTATTAGAGACAGGGTCTTGCTGACACCCAGGCTGCAGCACAGTGGCTAGATCACAGCCGTGCAGCCTCAGACTCCTGAGAGCTGGGACTACAGGTGTGTGCCACCACACCCAGCTAATTTCAAAATCTTTAGCAGAGATGAGGTCTCACTTTGTTGCCCAGTCTGGTCTCGAACTCCTGGCCTAAGCGATCCTCCTGTCTCAGCCTCTCAAAGTTCACAGGCGTGGGCCACCACACATAGCCGGCTGCTATCACAAGTAAGAGTCTCAACACATTCTGTTATTTCCCTGGGGTGGTTCTGGAATGAGAGTCTGGAAGTGCTGCCAGCCAGAGTTACCTGATGCAGCCAGGTGAGAAGACAGGCCTGGGACCACTCCAGTGCCAAAGCCCCTATGGGGGTGTCATGGACTGGTGTGTCTCCCCAGATCCATATGTTGCAGACTTAACACCCAGGGCCTCACAACGTGACTGTATTTGAAGACAGGGTCTTTAAATGAGGTCATGGGAGTAAGCCCTAATCCCCTGGGACTGGTGTCCTTATAAGAAGAGAAAATAAGGCCTGTAATCCGAGCACTTTGGGAGGCCAAGGCAGATGGATCACCTGAGGTCAGGAGTTCGAGATCAGTCTGGCCAACATGGTGAAACCTCGTCTGTATCAAGATCAGCCTGGCCAACATGATGAAACCCCATCTCTACTAAAAATACAAAAATTAGCCGGGTGTCGTGCCACGTGCCTGTAATCCCAGCTACTTGGGAGGCTGAGGCAGGAGAATCACTGGAACCCGGGAGGCAGAGGCTGCAGTGAGCCAAGATCACATCACTGCGCTCCAGCCTGGGTGACAGAGCAAGACTCTGTCTCAAAAAAAAAAAAAAAAAAAGATCAGAGAGAGATGCTATCAGAATGACAGTCCTGTGAGGTCATAGGGAGAAGATGCCATCTCCAGGCCCAGGAGAGAGGCCTCCTGAGAAGCCTACTCTGCTGCCTCCTTGATCTCGGACACCAGCCTGCAGGACCCTGAGATGATCAATGTCTGTTGTTGAAGCCGCCCTGTCTATGACACTTTATTACTAACACATGAATCCCAGGAAACTCATCTAGGGGCTTGCTGGTCCCTCCCTGCTCTGGAGGGACTCCTGCCTCCATGTCTGTGTGAGTCCAGGGACCCTGTCACTGGCCACCAGAAGTGCTGATGCAACGTTCCGTTTTCCTGCTTGCTGCAGTGCAGGCTTCAGGGGTTCAGCAGAGATGTTTCTGATGTGTGTGCAGCCGGCGGGTCTCCAGGGCAGCACAGAAGGGCCTGCTGTTCCATCCTGTGCCCTTGCCACCGCCGCTGTGGTCCCCCCTATTATTGAGCTCCTCTGTGGTCACAGTGCTGAGTTAATTTTTTTTAAATTAGCTCTGCCCGACCCACCGCGGGAGCTTCGAAGAGTTCATTTTAAAGTCAGAGAGAGAAGACACAGGAGCCGGCTGAGTCCCTGGTTCAATTGCATGTGAAACCTAGTTTGATATCCTCCCCACTCGCCACAGCTCTTTTATGACAGTTGGAAGCAGATGATGACAGTTCTGGGCACCCTGCCTCTGCACCGCAGGGTCTGGGCAACCAGCGACCTCATTACCTGGCCTCTCACCCTCCTGCGTTTTCCAGCAGATTCCAGGATGCACCCTAAAGGGAAGGGGCATGGGGTCCTTCCGCAGGTGATCAGATGGTGGGCTGGGCCCGTGCCTGAGGCTGGCCTCTGCATAAAGGAATTCAACACCTCTCCCTGGCCACCATTAAGTAGACTTCCCCATGACCTTATGCACTCAAGCTGAGCTCTTTGCCCAGACAGGGGTTGGCCCATGCCCTACCCAGGCCCCGCCTGGCTCTGCTCCTGTCTGACCACTGACCTGCCTGCCTTCCTCTCAACCCCAGCAGATTCCACCCTTCTGCACTCTCACTGACACCCGACAAACTTTTCCTTTCCTGGCTGCTTCCTCCTGCATTCCCGCTCCCTTCCTGGAATTTGTCTTGCATTTTGTGATTAAAGAAGAAATCATGGTATTGAATGCAATATGGTTCGGCTGCCATAGAAAACAGCTGGATGGTTTTGGCAAAAGTTAAACACAAAATTACCATATGAAGCCAGGCATGGTGTCTCATGCCTGTAATCCCAGCACTTTGGGAGGTCGAGGCAGGTGGATCACCTGAGGTCAGGTGTTCGAGACCAGCCTGATCAACATGGTGAAACCCTGGGTCTATTAAAAATACAAAAATTAGGCCAGGCACAGTGGTTCACACCTGTAATCTGAGCACTCTGGGGGGCCGCGGCGGGCAGATCACACGGTCCAGGGTTCAAGACCAGACTGGCCAACATAGTGAAATCCCGTCTCTACTAAAAATACAAAAATTAGCCAGGTACAGTGGTGCACACCTGTAGTCCCAGCTACTCAGGAAGCAGGGGCAGGAGAATCACTTGAACCTGGGAGGTGGAGGTTGCAGTGAGCCGAGACCATACCATTGCACTCCAGCCTGGGTGACAGAGCAAGTTCTGTCTCAAAAAACTAAAATAAAGTAAAATAAAATACAAAAATTAGCCAGGCATGGTGGCACGTGCCTGTAATCCCAGCTACTTGGGGTGCCGAGGCAGGAGAATCGCTGGAACTCAGGAGGCAGAGGCTGCAGTGAGCCAAGATTGCACCACTGTACTTCAACCTGGACGACAGAGTGAGACCCCCATCTCCAAAGTAAAAGAAAAGTGCCATGTCCCCTATGATGGGTATTTAAGATGGCGCCCAACCTTTTGCTGTCCTTTATGTGTCCATGGGAGTGCAGAGGGGTGGATGTTTCTCTAGGCTGGGTGCCAAATAGCAATTGCCGGGCATCTTAGTCCATTCAGGCTGCTATAACAGAATGTTATAGACTAGGCAGCGTACAAACAACCCACATTTATTCCTTATGGTCCTAGAGGATGAGAAGTCTAAGATCAAGGCTCCAGTAGATTTAGTGTCTGGTGAGGGCTCGCTTCATCATAAATGGTGCCTCCTGGCTGTGTCCTCCCATGGTGAAATGGGCAAGGGAACTCTCTAGGATGCCTCTCTGGGGCCTCCCTTATAAGTGTCCTAATCCCATTCCTGAGGGTTCAGCCCCCCGACCTAATCGACTCCCAAAAGTAAGGAACTCTACCTCATCTCCTAAGACCATCTCCTTGGGGTTAGGATCTCAACATAAGATTTTGGGGAGACACAACCACACAGCAGCACCCAGTGTCAGATGTGTGGTGGTGTGTGTTCATGGTATTGCCAAATTGCCCTCAAAAACTACTGGACCCATTTAGATTCCCCCCAAGATAGTGGGAGAGTACTTTTTTTTCCCTGCATCCTTGCCAAAACTTTATATATCCAGCTTGAAAACATTTGCCGTTCAGATGGTGGAAACATGCTGATGATAATGACAGCAACTACCTATGGCTTACTGGCCATCGATCCTGTCATTCACTTATTCACACAACAACCCTGTAGAGTGAATTTATTATTATTATTTTTTTTTGAGACAGAGTCTTCCTCTGTCACCAGGCTGGAGTGCAGTGGTGCAATCTCGGCTCACTGCAACCTCTGCCTCCTGGATTCAAGCGATTCTTTCACCTCAGTCTCCTGAATAGCTGGGACCACAGGTGCGTGCCACCACACCCAGCTAATTTTTTTGTATTTTTAGTAGAGACAGGGTTTCACCGTGTTGGCCAGGATGGTCTCAATCTCTTGATCTCGTGATCTGCCCACCTTGGCCTCCCAAAGTGCTGGGATTACAGGCATGAGCCAAGATGCCCAGGCGAATTTTTTTTTTTTTTTTCATTTTGAGACAGGGTCTCACTTCCATTGCCCAGGCAGGCTAGAGTGCAATGGTGCAACCACTCCTCATTACTGCCTCAACCTCCCAGGCTCAAGCCATCTTCTCGTCTCATTCTTTGCCTTTTTTTTTTTTTTGGTAGAGATGGGTGTCTCACTGTGTTGCCCAGGCTGGTCTCAAACTCCTGGGCTCCAGCGATCCTCTGCCTCAGCCTCCCAAAGTGCTGGGATTACAGGCATAAGCCCCTGTGCCTGGTGGAGGTGAGCTCTTTTATCACTCCTGTTTGGCAGCTGCAACTCAAGCGCAGAATATTCAATATTCCAATTCTTTTCCTTATTAGTGAGTCTAATTATCACTGTCATGTTTAACGGTCATGTAAAGTTCTGTGAATTCCCGCTCAGTTTCCTTCTTCTCTTTCCCACCCGGTGCCTTGTCTCTCTCTTATTGACAGTCTGCACATTAATCTCTATTTCATATATTACAAATGTTTTCCTGGACAATAACTTACATTTTAACTTTGTTGTGCTGTTTTTCACCACATAGAAGTTATAAATTACAATGTATGTGAAGTCATCGGTCTTTTCCTAAATGACATTAGTATACAATGCCTTCTTTAGGAAGGCCTTTTCTATCCCAAGGTTATTGGCGTATTTAACAATTTTTTTCTTCTAATACTTTGGAATTTATTATTTCATTTGTAAGTCATTCATCTATCTGCAAATTATGCAAAGGGGCAGAAAAAATTATGTTCCTACCTAATCTTTTCTGAATCGTTAGCAAATTATCCATCAGCTCTTGAATCCTTCTATTTTCTACCTTGGTTTGAAATGTCACCCTAATCATACACTAAATTTTTACACCTACATTGGTTGTCTGCTAGACTTTTGTTCATGATCTAATTATCTGTTTCTGTACCACTGTGGCCTGTAGTCTTATAACATGTTTTCATATCTGGAGAGATAGAAGTTGACCTCGGATTTAGCCACCTTATTGCACTCTCTTATTGGTTCCAGCAGTTTGTGCTCTCATTATGGTTCATTTTTACATAATTTTAAATATTCTGGTTTATAGATTAGAGGGGCTATTCTTTTTTCATTTTCAGAATGTTATTATGTCTTTGTCAGCGAATATGCCATATATTATTTTTGCTTTTCGTTATTGCTTGAAATTTCCTCTGTGGCTGATCCGTGTTGAATTTTTGTAGAATTTCCATGTGTAATTGAAAAGAGTTTTTTCTTCTATGTGTTGGGTACAGAGTTCTGTAGCTCTATTAGTGCAAAACATACTAATTATTTGAATCATCTCTTCCCTGTACTCACCATCTCTGTCTCAGGGGACTGCAGAAAGTCTCTTTACTGTGGCAATGTCTTACCAAGTTCTTCCTGTATTTCTGTCAGCTTTGCTTTGTGTGTTTCAAAGACAGATTGTGAGGCATGCAAGCATTCATGGTTGTTAATAGATTCCTCTTAATAGCATTAGAAGTGACCAGGCACAGTGGCTCACACTTGTAATCCCAGCACTTTGGGAAGCTAAAGCAGGAGGATTGCTTAAGCCCAGGAATTTGAGACCAGCCTGGGCAACACAGTAAGACCCTGTCTCTACAAAAGATTAAACAATTAGCTGGGCATGGTGGTGCACACCTGTAGTCCCAGCTACTCAACAGGCTGAGGCAGGAGGATTGCTTGAACCCAGGAGGTCAAGGCTGCAGTTAGCCACAGTTTTATCACTACACCCCAGCCTAGGCAACGTAACAAGACTCTGTCTCAAAAATAGCATAAAAATCTTACTTGTTAACTTTTCATGCTTTTTTCCCTCAAATTCTGTTAGGTTGGTGCAAAAGTAATTGCAGTTCTTACCGTTACTTTAATGGAAAAAATTGCAATTACTTTTGCACCAACCTAATATATTCTCATATAAGGGCAGCAGGAATATTGAATTAGGACCCCACTTAACTCTCATTTTAGCTTAGTCACCTCTTTAGGGACCTTATCTCCAAC
Organism: Cacajao melanocephalus; assembly: GCA_963573385.1. Classification (NCBI taxonomy): domain Eukaryota; kingdom Metazoa; phylum Chordata; class Mammalia; order Primates; family Pitheciidae; genus Cacajao; species Cacajao melanocephalus. Next base: position 5,671 of record CAUYLG010051269.1, on the reverse strand, counting down.
ACATTCTGAGCTACGGAAGGTTAGGACTTCAACCAAAGATTTTGGGGGATGCTGTGCAGCCCATAACAGGCAACTACCATTGTTCCTTATATCCTGTTTCTTCCCCTTGGAGTCTTTCTTCCTCCTTGCTGATGTGGTGATTTGGTGATTATTTCATTAAACGTCTATGGATGGGAAACTTTTTCAGTCCCTGAATGTGTGAAATTGTTTTTCTATGTTTATACTTGAAGTCATTGTCCAGCTCAATATAGAATTCTATTTTCAAAATTGTTCTTCCTTAGAATGTTAAGGATACTGTCTTCTTGGACCTGGTATGGCCAGTTGACCATCTTATTCTATAGCTTTGCAGGTAACAGATCCCTGCAAGCTTTCAAGACTTTTTCTTGCAAGCCTAGTGTCTTTAGACTTCAGCATCATGTGAATCACTGTGGTTTTTTCCCCCTCATTCTTCCAGGCACTTTTTACATCTTTTTGAGCTCAGGATTCATATCTTTTTTCAATTCTGAGAGCTTTTCTTCTAGAGTTGGTTTTTTTTTTTTTTTTAGTTTATTTTCCTCTCTGTTCTTTTCATTTTCTCCTGCTGGGTCACCTGTAAGACAGCTGTGGGAACTTCTGGATCTATCTTCCATGTCTCTTAACTTTTCTTTTATCCTGTCCAGGCCACCCCCAATGCTTTTTTTCTCTTGACTGTGGGAGAATTCCTCAAATCTATCTTCTAGCTCAGTGATTTGGTCATGAGCTGTGCCCATTCTGTAAATTCAGTCCATCTACTGTTGGTTTTGTTGTTGTTGTTTTGGTGATGTTTTGTTTTAATTTCTATTAGTGGAGCCAATGCTCTCTTGTGTCTTTCTGAGGACGTGAAGCATGCACATTCTAATGCTTTGTTTTGCTGGCCCTGTGAACGCTTCCCTTGACTGCACTTGATTGTTTCTCTTATGGCATTGACTTTCCTCCAGTGTCTAGTGTTTCCTGGTGAGAGGACCATGTTCACATTGGACATCTTCTCTAACTGATTTGCTCTGACTGCATTTGTGCCTGCAGCCCTTTTGTGAGCATGAGGTGATCCCTGCTGTGTTGTAGGGAGCGATGCTTCAGGGACTCCTTTTCTAGGATGTGAGGCTTCCTGTTCCTCCTGGGTCTCACCTGCATAGCACAACCCTCCCCACAGGCACTGTCCTGCCTCTCTGACCACCAGGCTCACAGTCTGTCCGCAGGAGGGAAGACATCTCCCTGGGGTGCTGCCTGGCCCTGGAATAGGGGAGGGGAGATTGCAGAAGGTTCAATCCAGGTGGCTGTCCCTGTCTCAGGCAGAGCTCTAACTCGTCACGCTAGAGCTATCCTTTTTGTCTGGCATTTCCAGTCTTGAAGTTGGTCTTTCCTGCAGCCTCCTGACTTGGGTTTTTCTCTCTCAACTTGATCCTGTCTGCTAGTGATAAAATGATTTCTCATAATTTTGAATCCACTGGGTTGGGGGTGGGAGAGAAGGGAGAAATTACAGAATCTACAGTTTGCCTTATTCATATAATCTTGCCTTATGATTTAAGTGTCACTATTACATTACCAGGTCACATTGAACATTTAGTTAATTAAAAGCTAATTAATTAAACATTTTGTTAATTTAAAAAGTGTTTTTCTTTTTCTTCCCTTTCCTTCCTTATTCTTTCTTTCTTTTCCTCCTTGTTTTCCTTCCTTCTTTATTATATTAACCATCTTTCCCAATTTTGTGTGACCTGTAAATCTGATAAAGTTGGTCCTTCCTTCCCTCCCTCCCTCCCTTCCTTCCTTCCTTGCTTGCCTCCCAGGCCTCTGCCATGCCAATTCTCCCCAATCCTGTCCTTGGGCAAAATTTTAAGGCAAAATTTAGCACTTTACATTTATTTCTGTTGAATTCCATCTTGTGGTTTGGGCCCTACCTTCTTGCCTGTCAAGTCTTTTTGAATATTGATGAGTGCATTTATCATATGAACCATTTTTCCCAACTTTATGTGACCTGCAAATCTGATAAGGTTCTCCTTTATGTCATCACACACATCATTGCCAAAGGTGTTCAACAAAACAGGGTCCAGAAATGAGCTCTTTGGTCTAACCCCTTAGACTTTCTCCAAGGTTTTTAAAATATATTCAGCACAAAGATAACACTATTATCAATACTATTTAGGTAATGCTGTTCAACCATCTCTGAGTTCACCTATCAGGAAAACCAGTCAGTCCCAATTCTATCATCTTGTTCTCAAAGTTACCATAGAAAATTGGTCAGAAGCTAAAATCAAGATGTACGATTGTCTTACTGTTTTATGATTCTCTGGTCTATTGGTTTGTCTTCCAAGCCTAAGTATGAGTTTTTCGCAGGGGGGTATCAATGTCTTTTCATTCAACGTTGTTTCATTATAACATCAATGAGGAAAAAAAGTTGATTCCTGGCTGGGACCACTGCCTGTGTGGAGTCTGCGAGTCTCCCTATGTCTGTGTGGGTTTTCTCTGGGTATTGCGGTTTCCTCTCATATCCCAAAGGTGGGCACATTAGGTTCATTGGTGTGTCTACATGGTTCCTGTCTGAGTGAGTGTGGGGTGTGAGAGTTGCCCTGTGATGGTGTCCTATCCTGGGCAGGTGCCTATCTTGTGTCTTGAGCTGCTGGGATGGGCTCTGACCACTGAAGACCCTGAACTGCAATAAATGGGTAAATCATTACTTACTGTTTTTAATGAATCTTTCTTAGGCTCACATTTATTGCACATTTATTTCCATGTTTAATACTAGAAGTGCTTTGGTCTTCAGAAGTTTGGCAAGCCAGGTGCAATGGCTGATGCCTGAAATCCTAGCACATTGGGAGGCTAAGGCAGGAGGATTGCTTGAGCCTGGGAGGTCAAAGCTACAGTGAGTAGCCATGATTGCCCCACTGCATTCCAGCTTGTGTAACAGTGAGACCCTATCTTTAAAAAAAAAAAAAAGAAGAAGAAGAAGTTTGGCGATGCTTTTGTGAGTAGGAACTTAATTCCTGTTTGCGTTCATTAACTTATGGTAAAATTGGTTTCCTTACAGGTCGTTTTGCTAAGTTGCAGTTTCCAGGAACCAATGGGCAATGCCAATTGAGGACTTAACGCACACCTATGCACATGCACTCACTGACATGGAAACCATTGCATTATTTGCACTCAGGACTCATGTATTTTTCAATTCTGGGAATTTTTTTCTAGAGTATCTTTGAATGTATCTTCCTCTCCGTTCTTTTTAATTGTCTCCATCTGTATTACCTGTAAGACAACTGTTGCAACTTCTCAATCTATCTTCCACTTCTCTTAACTTTTCTTTCATCCTGTCCAGTTCCTCCCACCATCAAATTTTTCCTCTGGATTCTAGGAGAGTTCCTTAGTTTCCCCTTCTAGAATAAATCTATATAATTTATAAATATTACCTCTCCACCCACAGTGGAGAAGCTGTTATGGTTTTGATTTTATAGTCAGGGAAATGGCTTGATGGTTTATTGTGCTGTGGGCCAGGCCACCCTGCTGGTTGCAATGGAGCTTGTTTGACCGTCTCATCCCAAGCCCTCTGTGCTTCCACCCACTCCCTTCCTCTTTTAGAATTTGGGAGCATGCTCAGAAAATGCCATCCCCTGAAATTCCACCTGATAGGAATTGAAGAGAAATAAACAAGCAATTCCCAGAAGGGATCACTTGCCCTAAAAGATGAATTGAGCTGAGTTTCTGCAGTGATTGGGTCCTTCCCACACCTCATCAGTAGACTCCAAGCCAGAATGTAACTGAATGCAAAGCAATCTCATTCATTGAGCTTATCCATCATGGATATTGGCACCACGACTGAAGGGGCTGTTCTCGTCCAAGAGTAAGACTTGTGCATGTGCTTTTTACCTCCACTCTGCTGGGGAGGGAATGGCCTGATGTTACCGACGAGTCCTCATTCTCTGAACAGATGCATCCCCAGAGTTCACGTGAGTTCACTTGTCTTCTCCAGGTTGATGGACACATGGCCTGTGATGATGTTTCTCAAAGTGTGTGTCACAGAACACTAGTTCATGAGTTGCTCCCTGAACCAAGGGTGCCATGGCCAGATAAGCTGCGAAATGCTGCATGCTGCACCTGCCTTAGTGAGATTCATGTGCTAAGGCTCTGAGAAGTCCCCCCAGGCTTACCAATCTATTTGGCCACACCACACACCCTACTCCTCACTGTGTTTTGTCGAAACACAATGTCTCCTAGGGACAAAATTCTGTGTAGTTAACAGGATATATTTATTGAGTTTCTATGTGAAAGGCCCTGAACTAAGCTTTCCTATGCATGATTTCATTTCCTCCTTAAAGCAACCCTATGAAGTTTATATATTGTCATCATTCTCATTCGGCAGGTAGAGCATTCAAGGCTTGGAGAGTTCAAGCCACTTTCCCTCCTCACTCAGCCAATAAGTGGTAGAGCCACATTCAGATCCAGGCCTGCCTCCCTCCAAAGTCCATTTTCTCATGCTTCCCCAGAAGACAATGACCACTTATAATAAAAAAGTAAATTAGAGCCAGGTGCAGTGGCTCATGCCTGTAATCTCAGTGCTTTGACACCGAGGCAGGAGGATCACTTGCGCCCAGGAGTTCAAGACCAGCCTAGGTAATATAGTGAGACCCCCATCTCTACAAAAATAAATAATAATTGTTTTAAATTACCCAGGCATGGTGGCAACCGCCTATAGTCCTAGCTACTCAGGAAGCTGAGGTGGGAGGATTGCTTGAGCTGAGGAGGTCAGGCTGCAATGAACCATGATTGTGCCACTGCACTCCAGCTTGGGTGATAGAGCAAGACCCTGTCTCAGATAAATAAGCATTATGGTTTATGAGTCACCCTCTTAAGCATTCAGTGACCAGAATGAAGGAGGAGGTGGTAAATTCCTGAGCTTGCAAAACTGAGCCCCGTATCCTGAGTGTAGGGTGACTCCACTAAGGTGCAGCCAGACTCCTGGACACTTTACTTACCTTCCTATGGCCATCCTCTGTTGTCAAAAGAAATCCAGCATGCTGCTAGGTTCATTAGAGTCCTATGTTAAGCCAAATGTGGTGGTGCCTTCCTGTAATCTCAGCTACTCAGGAGGCTGAGGCAGGAGGATTGCTTGAGCCCAGGAGTTCAAGACCAGCTTGGGCAACACAGCGAGACCCTGTCTCATAATAAAATAATAATAATAAACTAAATATGTATATTTAAATAATATTGATATATGTCAATGTTATGATATATATCAATATTATATATATTGAGTTTCTATGTGGCAGGCCCTACACTAAGCTTTCCTATGCATGCTATCATTGAAGCAATCCTATGAAGTTTATATATTATCATTATATATATATACATGCTATATATCATGACTATATATTTTATATATATAGATATACATATATAATATATACATATATAATATATAGTCATGATATATACAGTATATAGTATATATATAATATATAGTCATGATATATAGTATATAGTCTTATAGATGTATATATATTGATATATAATATATAGTCATGATATATAGCATGTATATATATAATGAAAATATATTATATATAATTTATATTGATACATAATTATATATATTATGTATCAATATGTATTACATATAATATATTTTCATTATATATAGATACATAATTATATATTATGTATCAATATA